>APFE031626628.1:108672-122452 GCA_000404065.3 Pinus taeda | reverse complement strand
ATATCAACCATTACTCCCTGTAATATTCCATGGGGATGATTTTCTATTGGTTCGCCATCCTTAACTTAATCGGAGACCATTGTAGTGTAGGTCTCCCCATCCTTTCCCATGTTAGTTTAGGCAAAACATTTGTGTCTGAACCCAAACCTTGAATAAGTTGATGCATCTCATATTCTCCTATCTGCGTAGTGAGCCTCATCTCACGCCCCGTTCTCGCCTTATGCCTGCCAATCTTTCTGACTACGCGTGGTCCATCAATAGCATTTTCCTTCCCCGTGCACCTATTGATCAACTCCTCCAGGCCCTTCACAGCCTTGCTATCATGCAGCAACTTCATACAGGTTTCTAAGAAAGTAGTAACCATGGACTAGTCTATTTCTTCAACGGGCTTCTCCTGACTTCCTGAGGTAGAGGCCTCAGCAAATCTTTTCTTCGCTTCCATAAACATTTCTCTTGCACATTTTTTATCAAACTCGGTCTCTTTTTCTGGTGCTTTGCGGACCCACACACCTTCTCCAAGATGCTTCCTCTTATCTTCACCAGTCATCGCTCCACTCCACAGCACAATATTTACCTTAGGATCTTCCCCGTGAGGCTCAGCCCTCATCATCTACAGGTTTTGATTCAGTTGTTGAGGTTGCGCCCCCTTTTCGTGTATCTTAGATAACAATATAGGGAAATCCTCTCTTGCATGGTCAAACTGAGTACAATGGAGGCATGATAGACGCGTTGGGTTCAGGCAGTCTCATGCATAGTGTCTTGCTCCCCCACAGCTGTTACAAATGACCTGCCCTCGACCTCTACCAGGTCCTCCTCCTCCTTGGCCTTGTCTGCGCCCCTAATACTCGCCTCGTGCTCCCCCAACGCCCTGGTCCGGAGGCCGGGTTTCTGTCTGCACCCTATATGCAGGTGTTCTATCCATCATTAGTTCGTATCTACAACAATTGCGCTCATCATGACCCACCGATTAACAGAAGTTGCAAAAGAGTTGTTGCGGTGTCTGTACGAATTTTTGTAGCAAATGGCAATTGTTTGTCGCATGTTTTCCAATTACCTGACAGATAGCCAACCATAGCGTGGGCCCTGTACTTGGCCCTACTAGAGCTTCTAGCCTCAGAGGCATTGGTCCCCCTGCTTCAACATAATTTTTGAAAATCGGACAATGATCTTTGTCATGCCCCTGGCTTTTTCTCTTCAGACACCAGACTTCTTCGCATACCTCGGGCTGAGTTGTTCTATCCTTCTTCAGACTCTGCATTTCTAGGCAAAGGTTCTGCAATTGTGTGTGAATCTGTTGAATCCCTAGATTATCATCTTACATCGGTGTCTCATGCAACCTCATCGCAATTTCCAGATCTTTCCCCCGGGTCCCAATATTTTGTTGTGATAGCGCAACCCTTAGATGAGGCAGAAGCGAAGCCACAAACCATTCGTGGTGCTGCCCATCAATTAGATTCATGTTAGCCTCGCGGATTGTACACTTCAATCTCTAATCGACATCCCAGGGTGTCTCACAAAGCTTCATCATGGTCTCTTTGAATCCCACAACTGATTGCGCTTTAGACTTAGGTCTATTGAATTCCTTATTTAGCGCAATCTGGATATCTGCCAACATGGACATCGGGTTATCAATGCAGTACTTAATGTACCATGTTAGTGCACGATCCTACAAAGCACTAACCAACATTTCTTTCTTCATTTGATCAACTATGATACTCTAAGCTTCCCATACAGCCTTCGCAACGAACCAAAATTGGTCTGGATCTTCATTTCCCATGCCCTTGAACACAGGTAGCTTTACTAAGTTTTCCATATTGAACAGTGGCGGTGGTGTAGGCAAAGTTGTATGCGGCGGAGGTGAAGATGGAGGTGGTGTGGGTGGGTGGGGTATTTGTGGGAACTCTTTCTTTATCAACTGAATAACGCTCTGCAGAGATGCATGTGCTTCTTCCTCGTTGTCACTCAGAGGAGGTTCAATTAGCGGGCTATATTCAGGTCCCCTTGTTCCTGAATGTCCTTCCACTTCACGTAGCCCCAAACATCAAGGTAGCCGCATAACCCACTTTTCACACAAGAGCATCTTAATCCAGGTATTCAACGATTTTAAATACTTACTTCGCGGCCCCTTGAAGAAGCAGCGCTCTGCATCATTGTAACTGACCGAGGTATCAACCGAACTCTATCATGAACCCTCCTATGATTCGATCGAGCCAATGATCGATAGTGCACGCGATCTTACCTTCAGAGGCTTCCAATCTCCGCACCAAATCTGGGGTCCAGACTATTGGACCATCAAGCTTCCACCTTCCTTGGTCGTCTACCAATTTTGCGATCCACTCGTACAATTCGACTGGGAAGGAACAAAAGAAGATCTCGTGTATTTCTGTGTATAGGTATTTGTCCAACCACTGTTCTTTTGTCAACCACGGATTCATGTTCTCTTGTGCTGCGAATTCGTGGATATTTCTATCCAACGAGTCTTCGAACTCCTTCTTAGTTGGATTCCAGTGATGCAACATCACACATCGTGTTATGCAGATCTTGGTCCCAGCAAGCAAATCCCTACATTGCTGGCCCTTTCGGCATCAATCTGCGAAGCGCGGACTGAAGTCTCACCCAAAGTAGTATGGGGGGATGCAAGAACCACGTTTCCACACCCTGAGATAGTTGTGATGTCATTTTATACCCTAACCCTTCCTTCACACAGGTCGATAAGACTTTTAGGGCTTATCAATGTACTTCTCTTATTTGGCTTTGAAACCTTCGTGGAGGTCTGCCATCATCCTTCGTGGACCCTAAATAGGCAATTCATATGGTTACGTGCCTCTGTAATTACTCTTACTTCTGTGTCTACCTAGATTAGCTTAAGTATTGATTAACTTCAACATGTATTATGATTATCTACACGTAAACAGATATTCTTACTTGCATTCATATGACAAAGTAAAACACATAGAAATTATTTTTTTGGTGCATTCCTAAAGGAGTTGTTCCTACGGGGGATTATCTAATGCACCGTGCAGTATACGGGCCGACCTGGTGCACCTTTTGTAAACAATCATCTGAATACTGTATCCATCTATTCTTACTCTGTCCAATCATATCCGCAATCTGGCAAGCCATATCAAATTTGATCCAATTCATAGGTAAATGGGAGGGTCACGATATTAATCGTGCATGGGAATCCTGGTTTTATAACCACAAACTTTCAAAACTCCAAAGTTTGTCTGTCATAACTTGCTGGTACATATGGTTAGCTCGAAACTGGATGATTTTTGACGATAAACCGCCCATCTGGCCGCACACTATCTCTCTCATTACTGATGCATATAATTCGCTACCTGACCCGCCTCAGCCTAGGAATAGAAGTCCGCGCGACCCTCCACCCATTGACCATGGCACTCCTTGGGCCTTCTTTGATGGCTCGGGACAACAGCAAGGATGTGGGGGAGGTTTTCTACTCTTCAAAAATGAACAACATTTCTACAAAGTCAAGCTGGGATTGGGACCTGGCACAAACAATTTTGCTGAGATCATCTCTCTTCGTCATCTCTTGCATTTTTCATTGGGGCACAATTTCTTGCATATACATATTTTTGGCGACTCAAAGATTATCATTGATTGGTTCAACAATATAACATAATGCCACACACACACCCTCAGGAACATTTTGGAGGAAATTAATATGCTGAAGGCTCCATTTATTGACATCTCTTGTCAACACATCTACAGGGAACACAACAGCAGTGCTGATCAACTTTCCAAGGAGGCCACGTCACTTCCCAGAGGTGAGTGGTTGATACAGGAGCAGCGAGGCGCAGAATACTATCAATACTATCATCGACCATATATTGATGCACACTACCATAGGGCGGTCAGCCCCTGAGATATAGTTACAGCTTTTTGATAATTATTGAACAATGTACATAGCTTCTGAACAGATCATACATGATGCCCTGCGCGGTAATATGATTTTATTTTCATATATATTACAGATAGTTTTTATAAGGAACATCCTGCGAGATGATTCATTATTGATTATCTTTTGAACTAGATATAACAGATAAACATCTCTCCACATGTCGGAGAAGAACATACTGCATATGCAAAAGCATCTACAACATGTAATTTTTCTACTTTTAATGAAAAATTACGATTTTTCCAGTGGGAAAAAAAAAAAAAAAAAAAAAAAAAAAAAAAAAAAAAAAAAAAAAAAAAAACACATAGATTCGCGCATCAATATAGCATTAAATCACGTCACTTCCCAGAGGTGAGTGGTTGATACAGGAGCAGCGAGGCGCAGAATACTATCAGTACTATCATCGACCATATATTGATGCACACTACCATAGGGCGGTCAGCCCCTGAGATATAGTTATAGCTTTTTGATAATTATTGAACAATGTACATAGCTCCTGAACAGATCATACATGATGCCCTGCGCGGCAATATGATTTTATTTTTATACATATTACAGATAGTTTTTATAAGGAACATCCTGCGAGATGATTCATTGTTGATTATCTTTTGAACTAGATATAATAGATAAACATCTCTCCACATGTCGGAGAAGAACATACTGCATATGCAAAAGCATCTACAACATGTAATTTTTCTACTTTTAATGAAAAATTACGATTTTTCCAGTGAAAAAAAAAAAAAAAAAAAAAAAAAAAAAAAAAGTAAAACACATAGATTCGCGCATCAATATAGCATTAAATCATAAACCTAATATTCAACATAACATAACCACATACATTCATAACAGAATTAAAAATAGCTCATACACAGATATCTTTAGAATAATTCTCTTTATTGATGATTTAGATCTCTAGTATAGACTCTAACTTCCCTGCACATACAACTGCAGGGGTCCGCGCACTCGGCTGTGGACTTCTACCCTAGGCCTCTGCACACACAACTGTAGAGCCTCTTCCTATGTTAAGACTCTTTTCTCTTAGCTCTCGTAGACCCATTACATCAATCAATTGCCCAAAAACTTACTCAGAATTGAACTACCTTAGACTCCCTTTTTATACATTCCCATGGTTCGCGAACAAAGGGTGGATCTCATCAAGCCAACACAAGCTACCTAAACTAAGGGCGGAAAACCCGTTTTGACTATTTACATCTTCGCGCTCTGCGACCACAAAATGCGAAGACTTTACATTCTTTATACAAAACTTGGGCGTTTAGCCCCAAAACTTGGGATTTTAACCCCAAAATTGACCCTAGGGGACCCGTTCCCAACACCCAGTAGGGTCTATTACATCTAACAATGACTCTTTTGTCTCCTAGACTCTATGACATAAACCTAGAATCACTCAATGGGTGCTTTGACCTAAAACAAATTGACCTAGAGCATGAAACCCATGTTATAAATAACAATAAAAACATTTCTTTCTCTTTTACATCAAATTCATAAAACTAATAGTACATGAGATATTACAAAGACTAAACCTAGTTACATATTTCAACAGATAGAATGTGAGAAAAAGGGATCTTTGTGTAGTATCCCTTCTTGGTATTGCTCTTGGTATGCAATCCTAAATTAGGGTTTCAATAAAACACATGGAAAATTTGAATTTCATAACACGTTGCAATATTCATTGATCTATGAAACAATAATGCCCTTTATTTAAATGCACAAAGAGGAATTCAAACAACCATTGATCCTTCAAACAACCACTATAAATTAGGACTAGTTTGACTAATATTGTTCCTGACATTATTTCAGTGAATGTGACCAGCATTTTTGTTTCTTGTGTAGATCATCTTCCAGATTCATCTCGCATTAGGTTTTTGTTATGATCGACGTTTCGAACCAACAACGGTGGTTCATCTTCAGGATGTGAAAGATTTACGGTTTTTGTTCAATGAAAACATTTGCAAGAAATACTTAGACATCCTTACATTATTTATCATAATTATAGGGATTTGTTTTTGTCTACATAATATGTTCAAATATTATGATTTTTGGAACAAGATGCTACATTTTTTAATAATGGCTTTATATACTTTGTTATAACATTTAAAAGTGGAACTATGTGCACAATATACGGTTTATTTGTGGTTTCTCTAATCTGCAAACAGGTGATGCTACAAAAAAATTGAACAAGTTGTCTCAATGGTTTTGAAGTCATTGCAAGATCCACATCCTTGTGTATGATGGGCAGCCATCAATGCCATTAGTCAATTGTCAACTGATTTAGGCCCAAATTTCCAATAACAATATTTTCAACAAGCTTAACATGCACTTGCTAGAGCTATAGATGATTTTCACAATCCCAGAGTGCAGGTTAGAGTTTTTCCCGCAATTATACACTGACCCTCTACACTACGACATAGCAGACATATTTAATAGAGTTACAATTACTAGATGCCAATATATTATAAGAACCAGAATATAATATGATGGTCTCAACACCATAATAATCAATGCTTAACGACATATCAAAGATTGAGAAATAACTCTAGAGTTATATTGTGACATTCCTACCTCTTTTGTAGATATCTAGGTTTTTGGGCAAGTGAGTTTAGTCCCTTGTTGCATTGCTTTCTCAACCCCATTGCATCATTCCACCATTTTGTTGTATAAATTTTCTCTTTCTCTCTCGAAATCTTACACCTTGGACATAAGACTCAATCGGGAAGAATAGACAATGGCAATTTTGCTACTATAACCAATGTTTTAAAACTTGGGCTTTGACATGGAATTGGTGGAGGGTTCACTTGGAATTGGACTTAGACTGATCTGATATCAATGATCTAGTCACTAAAATAATAATTTTAATGAAAATGTTCTATTTTGAGGATTCCAAGCCATGATTCCAAAAAAATATTGAAATATTGAAAGAAATCATTATGAATAGTTGAGCAAGAACATTTAAATGACAAGCATAATTGACAAACAATGTTATGTGTTATGCTCTTAACCTACAAGACAATACTAGAATACCAAATATGCGAAGAAATATACCTAGAACATAGAACAGTGAGAAATAACAACAAGTATTTTATTTTTCAGAAAGCAATGTTCACTTGCCTCTTCGAGGGGGCAAACTCCAATAGAGCAGAGCTCGATTACAAAATAAGACATGATGCTCCTCGCAGGGAGTCTCTATCCTTTATATAGGATTCATACCATGGGGCAATACCATGGTTCTTATTAATACCATCTATCTAATACCATGGCCCATTTGCAACTAACTGTAGTCTCGTCATTAAATGCGGGTTAATCACTTACAATTATTAACATGGGCTTTATTGACTCTTTACTTAACTATAACTATGACTCGGTCCTATTACATAAATAAGGGAGTTAGGGTGGGACCCTAGCATGCCCTCCCCCATAAGAATAGCCTTGTCCTCAAGGCTGAAGCTGTGGAAACTGCTGAAGAATAGTGGCTGGTTCCCAGGTTGCATCTTCCTAAGAGGTCTCTTTCCACTTGATGAGGACTACCTTGATCATGCGGCCATGCAGGTGCCATTCTCGTGTGTCTAGGACCTATTTAGGTTGGAGCCAAATTGACCCTTCTTCATCTAGTTCAGGTAGACTGGTTTGAATTCTGCAATTGTTCCCAATCACTTTCTTGAGGCATGAGACATGGAAAACTGGATTGATTTTTGCAGTGGGTGGCAAAGCTAGCTTGTAAGCCACTTCTCCTATGCGCTGAAGTACTTGATACGGTCCGTAGAATTTTGGAGGTAGTTTCTGACAACCCTTGTCTTTGAGTGATGTTTTCTTATATGGTTGCAGCCTCAAAAATACCCGATCCCCTTCTTGAAATTGGCGCTCTGATCGATGCTAATCTACCTGTTGCTTCATGTGGTTTTGAGCTTGATGAAGGTTCTCTCTAAGATGGGCGAGCATGGTTGTGCGGTTCTGTAGGAGTTGATCCACTACTTGTACCTTTGAGCAACCCTTGATATAAGAAGTAGGGGAAGGAGGGAGTTGACCATAAACTGCTTCGCATGGAGTCATTTTGGTGGTGGCATGATAGTTGGTGTTATACCACCATTCAGCTAGAGGTAACCACTATACCTAGAGATGTTGCTTTTCTGAAGTGAAACACCTAAGGTAGGTTTCCAAACATTTGTTGATTGCTTCAGTTTGACCATCAGTTTGTGGATGATAGGAAGTACTGAGTTTTAGTTGGGTACCTTGTAGCCGGAAGAGTTCCTACCAAAAATTACTGGTGAAGACCAGGTCACAATCAAACACAATGGAAGTGGGCATGCCATGCAATTTCAACATCTGATCCATAAGAGATTGAGCGACCAAAGTCGGTGTAAAAGGGTGGGGTAGGGCGTAAAAATGAGCATACTTAGAAAGTCTATCCATAACTACCATGATGACTGACATGTTTCCTAACTTTGGAAGACCTATAATGAAATCCATAGAAACCTTCGTCCATATTGATGTCAGGATGGGCAATGGTTGTAATGTGCCTGGTGCTTTGACTATCTCTCCTTTGTGGCACTGACAAACATCGCATTCCACTACAAAAGTAAGAATGTTCTTTTTTATGCCTATCCAAAAAAATGATCTTCGAGTGCGAGCATAAGTCTTCTGAAAGCCTGAATGTATTGCAGTGGGGGATGAGTGCAACTACCCCAAAATGCGGCTTTTGAGGGTGGATGTTGGTGATATTACGACTCTATCCTTGTAGCGAAGAATCTCATCCTGCCACAAGTCGCCCTCAGTGGAATTTGGATCCGCCTGCAATTGAGTAATGAGTTGGGAGAGCCAGGGATGTGAAAACCATTCCCTTCGAGCCTCTTCAATCCATTCTGGAATGGGAAGGGAAATTGCGAGCAGGGTACTTTCCTCCTCAAATTGGCGATATAATGCATCTACTACACGATTTTCGCGCCCTTTCTTGTAAATTATCTCATAATCATAGCCCAACATTTTGGTGAGCCATTTATTTTGTTACGGTGAGGATAGGAATTTCTCCCAAAAATATTTAAGGCTTTGATGGTCTGTGCAGATTTGGAAGCGTCGCCCCAATAAATAAGGTCGCCAGGTATCCACTGCATGTAAGATGGCCATCATCTCCTTCTCATAAGTATATTGTCCCAAATTCTTCCCACTTAGTTGTTGGCTTGTGAAGGCCAAGGGTCGACCTTCCTGCATTAAGACCGCCCCAATACCTGTACCCGAAGCATCACATTCAATGACAAAAGATTTGGTGAATTCGGGTAGTGCTAAGACTGGAGTGGAACACATGGCATTTTTTAGAGCTCTAAAGGCTTGTTGTGCTTCATCATTCCAAAGGAATGAATTTTTCTTGAGGAGTTGAGTGAGGGGCCTCGCAATGCGACCATAATTGTGGAAAAATTTGTGATAGTAGCTCGTGAGACCCAAAAATTCTCTCAAGCTCTTCAATCTCTTAGGTTGAGGCCAATCCTGCATTACCTAGATATTTTTGGGGTCCACCCTGACACCTTCACGCCCCACAATGTGGCCCAAATACTCAACTTCTTCCATGCCAAAAGAACAATTGGACATCTTAACAAATAATTTATGCTCGCAGAGCAGTTGTAAGAGCAGATCTACATCCTGAAGATGTGCGACTGTAGATGAGGATGTCATCGAAGAAAACAAGGACAAATTTTCTGAGATATGGTTTGAGCAAGTGGTTAATAAGGCTATGAAAAATAGATGGGGCATTACAAATACTGAATGGCATGACCAAGAACTCATAATGGCCTTCATGAGTTCTAAAAGCAGTCTTTGGAATGTCGACTTCTTTCATGCGAATTTGGTGGTAGCCTGAGCGAAGATCAAGCTTAGTGAAGAATTGAGCCCCATTTAGTTCATCCAGCAAATCATCAACAACCGGGATGGGAAATTTATCTTTGACTATCAACTTATTGAGGGCCCTGAAGTCTAGACACATATGCCATTCCCCATCTTTCTTGAGCACCATGACCACCAGTGATGAATAAGGACTAATGTTGGGACGAATGACGCCTGCTTCCAAAAGTTCCTTGATTATTTTTTCTATTTCATTCTTTTAGGAAAATGGATATCTATATGGGCGCACATCTGGTGGTTGGGCCCCTGGGACCAAAGTGATGCTATGATCATGTTCCCCTCTCAAGGGTGGAAGCTTATGAGGCTTGTCAAAGACTGGCAGATGGCTATTTATGATCTGTTGCATCTCAGGATGAATCGGAAGAGAATTGGGTTCGAAGGCTTGGATGGGATTAAATTGAACTATAACTCCATGATGGCCCTTTTTTAACAATTTCCATCCGATGTGAGCTGATGATAGAGGGAGCTCCCGCCTGGAGTGCGCGGAGGGTATGTGTGTGGTTGTTCTACTTAAAGCTCATATATAACTCCTGGAAATTCGTTGTGATTGGGCCAAGTGTGCGAAGCCATTCAGCACCTAGGGCAATGTCACACCCTCCCATGTGTATGGCAAACATGTGGGTCTTTAACTAATAATCCCCCAATTGAAGTTTGACATTTTCACAGCAGCCTTCACATTTCATTGTTCCCCCATCAGCAATTTGGACTTGGAAGTTAGAAACTGCTCGTACAAAACAATGCACTGCTTCCGCGACTCTTTGATGGATAAAATTATGTGTACTTCCACTATCAATCAAGACTACTACTAGGCGATGCTTAGTAAAACTTCTGATTTTGAGAGTTTGAGGCGAAGAAATCCTTGCCAAAGCATGCAGCGAAATAACTGGTTCTTCAGGTACATTATCCTTTTGGTTGTCCTCTTCTTCCTCCTCTGGTTCCTCAAGTGGTGGGGCTTCCTCCGATGAGTTGTGATCAGTAGCACCAATTTGAAAAAAATTGGGCTCCTTGAATTTATGCCCAGGGGAGTATTTTTCATCACAGTAGTAACATAATCCCTTCTTTCTTCTTTCCGCCATTTCTGCAGGTGACACCTTTTGAACTTTGAGTGTTTGGGTAGTGTTGTGAGCCTGTGAGGGGTGACCCTTGGCGATGAAATTTGGGCGATTGGATTAGGTCTCTAACGCACGTTCTACTTCACGAGCTATCCTGCAAGCCTCCAGCCATGAGGGAGGGTGGTGTAGTCGAACGCGGGCTTGTGTGGCCTCTTTAAGACCACTGATAAAACATTCTGTGTAGAACTCATCTTGTAGACCTAAAGTGTAGAAAGCTAAGGCTTCAAAGGCTGTAATATATTCATCCACTGTTCCAGTATGTCGGAGCTTAGTGAGACGACCTAAAAAAGTAGATTCATGGTCAAAGCGATACATAAGAGCTTTTTTTAATGTGTCCCAAGTCAAGGGCCTTCCATAGCAACATTGATGCCATTGCCACCATTGCCATCTTTCATTGTCCAAGTACATGATCCCCACACTAAGCTGAGTGGCATTATCCAGGATGTAATTTAGATTGAAATATTGCTCCATTTGTGCTATCCATGCTGCCAGGTGAGAGCCATCAAATTTATGCATGTCCAGCTTGGGTGGTCGCGGACGGGATTATTGGTGGGTGCCCCAGAGGTGAAGAGAGTGGCAGACTCACCCTCACTGTGTTCATTGCCAATATATGCCTCCTCGCGGGCTTCCACCTTGCCCATAGAGAGTGTTGTAGTTATTTTCGTTAGCTGCTCTTGGATGTTTTTCAAGGATGCTTCAAGGTTGTCCATCCTTTCATTCGCCATAGCTTGATTTCTAGTTTGTACCATGCACCGAGCCAATTTACTTGAAATTTGGGACTGCTTGAATTTTTTTGGCACTAACAATTGAATGGTGCCACCTTGCTCAGCTCGTCGTCATGATTCTTATGGGCTAAGTCACCAATAAGCGCCCCTGGAATACTCCTTGCTTAGGAATACTGCAGTAGCCGAATCCCCGAAATGTCAATGCTGCCAAAAGTCATGTGAAAATCACGCCCAGGTATAGGAACCCACACAACTACTCAGATCTGGATGGGGGATCTGATGGATCTAAGAGATCTGAATGGCTGATCGGATAGATCTGAACGGTGGAACAGGTTGCTGCTGTGAATCTGATGGATCTAATAGATCTGAATGGTTGTTCTGATAAATCTGAACTGCAGAACTAATTGCTGTTGTTGCTGCAAAACCCCACTTGTGAGATCTGATCTGGTAGAGATCATGCGTGATCCAGAGATAGAGAAGGGAACTATGGTCTCGAGGAGTGTCAGGTGCTACAGATCACAATATACATAAGGGTCTGACAGTAGCACTCGGCCCAATTTTTCATGGCACTAACCAAGGAGGATCAACCGTACCCTTAGCCGTACAACCCGACTACCCTATTGTACGGGCGAGTAATCTCTCCGAGTGTTATTCTCAATGTATTGTAGTAGCCAGATGGTCGATGGTTTATCTATGGCGAGGTTTCAAGGGATCTAGGGGGCTTCTGATATACCCAGAGGGTACTTGGAAGACAATTCGTGCGTGGTTTTGTCTAATGTGCTACTACTCGAAGGGGTACCCACAGGGGTTACAAGGGAGTCCAACAAGCGTGACCACCTCTTGTATTTCTTGCGTGCATGCCTCCCCAAATCCGCAGGTTTATGCACTCAACGACAAATCTTGTGGTTTAAAGATGCTGGAACACGTCTCTAGCCAAAAAAAATTGCTAAAAAATGGAGATCCCACCAGCCCTGAAAAGCGCTATGATACCACTTGTTATGCTCTTAACCTGCAAGACAATACCAGAATACCAAATATGCGAAGAAATATACCCAGAACATAGAACAGTGAGAAATGACAGCAAGTGTTTTATTATTCAAAAAGCAATGTTCACTTGTCTCTTCGAGGGGGCAACCTCCAATAGAGCAGAGCTCGATTACAAAATAAGACACGATGCTCCTCGCAGGGAGTCTCTATCCTTTATATAGGATTCATACATGCAATACCATGGGGCAATACCATGGTTCTTATTAATACCACGGCCCATTTGCAACTTACTGTGGTCCCGCCATTAAATGCGGGTTAACCACTTACAATTATTAATATGGGCTTTATTGACTCTTTACTTAACTATAACTATGACTCGATCCTATTACATAAATAAGGGGTTTAGGGTGGGACCCTAACATGTCCTCCCCCATAAGAATAGCCTTGTCCTCAAAGCTGAAGCTACGGAAACTGCTGAAAAATAATGGTTGGTTCCTAGGTTGCATCTTCCGGAGAGGTGTCTTTCCACTTGACGAGGACTTCCTTGATCATGTAGCCACGCAGATGCCATTCTCGTGTGTCCAGGACCTATTCAGGTTGGAGCTAGATTGACCCTTCTTCATCCAGTTCACGTAGACTGGTTTGAATTCTGCAATTGTTCCCAATCACTTTCTTGAGGCATGAGACATGGAAAATTGGATCGATTTTTGTAGTGGGTGGCAAAGCTAGCTTGTAGGCCACTTCTCCAATGCGCTGAAGTACTTGATACGGTCCCTAGAATTTTGGAGATAGTTTCTGACAACCCTTGTCTTTGAGTGATGTTTGCTTATATGGTTGCAGACTCAAAAATACTTGATCCCCTTCTTGAAATTGGCGTTCTGAGCGACGTTGAGCTACCTGTTGCTTCATGCGGTTTTGAGCTTGATGAAGATTCTCTCTAAGATGGGCGAGCATGGTTGTGCGGTTCTGTAGGAGTTGATCCACTACTTGTACCTTTCAGCACCCCTTGATATAAGAAGTAGGGGAAGGAGGGAGTTAACCATAAACTACTTCATATGGAGTCATTTTGGTGGTGGCATGATAGTTGGTGTTATACCACCATTCAGCTAGAGGTAACCACTGTACCCAGAGAT
>APFE031626628.1:89937-108662 GCA_000404065.3 Pinus taeda | reverse complement strand
AATAAAATTGTCTTTTTGAGTCAACTATTATGGGGTTCAATAGTTACTTGGCCGAGAGGGGCCAGTATGTTATTAAACCAGCTGAATCAAATTTCAACTTGGTTGGTTCAGTCAATACCAACAATGGTCAACTCTTCCAAGTTGACTGAGTTCGAGTCAACTTTGTTTGAGTTTGAAGACACTGATTTTATCTTCCTGCCTTTTTTTGTCTTCCAACACATATAATGTACCATTTACAATTATGTTGTTTGTTTGTAACATGAGTATGTTAAATGCATAAAAAATTTGTTATTGCTTTTGTAATTGTCTTTTATTGTTTATCCAAATAATACACAATGAATTACTGCTTGTAATTATTTGTCCTATTTTTTGTCGTTCAACATCAACATCGTAATATTCACAATTTTGTTGTTAGTAGTGATGTAAATATTAAGGTGATTCGTTGTTGAAACCTCTAATATTGTAATATTTTTCGTGGATGGACGTAAATAATTTTACATTTTATCAATGTTAAAAATATCATGCATTTCATCATCTATTCCATTTTATCATTCCTTGTGTCTATCATTTCTACACTATGCAATAATTTTAATGTATTCTTGTAATCATGCAGGCACATGCAGGCTCAAATTTAGTGAATATTTTATGCCTGATATTTTGACGTCGTACTTAGATGGTATAATGAGCAAGTTACTTGTTCTTTTGTAGGTATTAACTTGTTTCTTTGCTTGTATTTGCGACATTTTTGACAAGTCAATATATGACAAACTTCCTTGTTTCTTCTACTTGTTAAGAAAGAAAAGCAGATGGTGTAGGAGGCTGCTTTAACAACTTTAACATCTATTGTTTATTCCTCTTATGTACTACTAGAAGCTTCACAATGACACTTTAAGGTATCTTCCATTGTGACAAATTTGTTATCAACCTATCAAAAACCTAAGGTTGTTATTTTATGGTTCACAAGAGCAATTTAAGAAGTATTATGATGCAATAATGCTTTATCTAAAATCCATATTAATGAATTCCATTAACAAATCCAACCATATGCTGCATACCATATCTATGGAATGCATTAGCCTAGTTGGAATTGTTGTGGGAAAATAATTTTAGAAATTAAATAATAGAGCAATGGATCACATAAAATATTACTAAAAAACAAACATAGAAAATCATAAAACAAAAGAGACACAAATATATGTGGTTCACCAAATTTGGGCTATGTCTAGGGATAAACAGCCAGTCCTTCCTTTATATTTTCCATCAAACTAAAGGGATACAACCTACAACAAATCCTTTATAACTTCCTCTTCGCTCTCAACAGTCTCCTCTCTTTTTCTCACACAAAATAATAATACACAATCGCAATACAATTCCCTCATATAAATTGAGGGTTGCCTTATAGGGAAAAAAATCCCTAAATTAATATAAATTCAACTGTCAGGTCTTCCACCTAATGAACAACCCAAATTGACTACGAAATTACAATATTTTACAAGGCAATTTTTATCTAATTTTTTGCTTCGGGGACACTACCCCTGAACCCCCTCTAGGGGGGCTAGGTCGAAGTCACCACCACCACCACCCCCCACCCCGCGACAACACTAGTGGGGGTGGCAAGCCTTCCCACCACCCCCCATCAAGGACTGCGATCCAAACGCGGCTAAAACAAAAACCTTTGAATCAAGAAGATAATCAGGCTCCACACCCAGCAATATCCCACTTGGAGACTAATTATATCAACTCCATCATTGCTTCACTTGTTGGATAATGCTTCCACTTGGACCCATTTGTTTCTCATCTTTATTATAATACTTGAAGACCAATCAAAACTTAGTAGAAAATCAATTTCTCCGTCATTACCACCTTTGTTAACATATATGTAGTATTATGACTAGTGTGTATTTTTTCCAGCTTCAACTGTCCATATTCCAAAATTAACCTTATGAAATGGTACCTGAGTTGTACATATTTAGTCTTAGAATGACATGTTGAGTTCTTTGCAAGATGAATGGTACCTTGGTTGTCACTGTATAACCTGCCACTCTCTTGCTTCTTGCCTAATTCATCCATAAACCTTTGTAACCAAATAATTTCTTTACTAGCCTTTGTAGCATCAATATACTCCAATTCTATTGTTGAAAGTGCAAGAATGTCTTGCATTTCAAAAACCCAACTTTTTTTTTTTGCACCTATAGAAAACATATACCTTATGGTTCTCCTCCTGTTATCTCTATCATCTACCATATCGGCATCAACATATCTCGATAGAACAATGTTTGAACCTCTAAAACATTGTTCAGTGGTACCTCTCAAATACCTAAGAATCCACTTCACTGCCATTCAATGCTTTTTTCCTGGATTGTTCATATATCTTCTCACAATTCCCACTACATGTGCAATAATAGGCCTTGTGCACACCATTGCATATATTAAGCTTCCAATCACTGATGTGTATGGAAATCTAGACATATAATCCATCTCTACTTGGGTCTTGGGACACATCTCCTTACTTAGTTTGGGATGGCTAGCCAAAGGTGTACTCATTGGTTTTTCATTCTGCATATTAAATCTTTCCAACCCTTTTTCTATGTATTCACTTTGAGATATTGTTAATTTGTGATTTTTCTTATCTCCAGTTATTCTCATGCCAAGGATTTGCTTTGCAACACCCAAATCCTTCATTTTAATTGAATTAGCCAATTTTCCTTTAAGCACATTTGTTTCTTGCATGTTAGACCCTACAACAAGCACACCATCTACATGCAATAGAAATAAAATATAACAACCATCATTTTGTTTCTTAAGATAAACACAGTGGTTAAAGTGACATCTAGTATAACCTGGTTTACACATAAACCTGTCAAATTTTAGATACCACTGCCTTGGAGCCTATTTTAAGCTATACACGCTCTTCTTCAACTTGCATACTAATTTCCTTCCCGTTTGACCTCATATCCTTGTCGATGCTGCATATAGATCTCTTCCTCCAAATACCCATGGAGAAAGGTTGTCTTTACATCTAATTGTTCAAGATGCAAATCTTCTATTGCCACTAGACTTAAAATAATTATGATTGAAGTCATTTTAACAATAAGAGAAAAAAATTGCATCAAAATCTATAAATTTATTTTGTGCAAACTCCTTCACCATAAGTCTAGCCTTATATCTCTGTTTTCCTCCATCTTCTTCCTTCACCCTGTAATCTCGTTTATTTTGCAATGTTGTTTTACTTGCAAGAAACCTGACTAAGTCCAAAGTCTGGTTATGTATGAAGGAGTGCATCTCTTCTTTCATGGTTTTCTCTCACTTCTTCCTGGTTTCTACCTGCATTGCTTCATCATGTCCTTTTCGTTCACTAGAATCAGTCAAAAATAAATAATATAATGAAGGATAATATCATTTAGGGCATCTAATCAACCTGGTGTATCTTCTAACAGCACTAGCAGAAGTTTGAGGTGTTCGTTGTTGTTGTTGTTGTCGTTGATTTTGTTTTTGTTGTTGTTGTTGTTGATCATTATGATTTCTTGGCACCTTTGACTTTACTTTTTTTTTTTATCTCATCAAGCACTAAGTATTTTCAGTTTTCTTTTTTCATGTTAATTTCCCTGCAGTTGATCTTTGTACAAGATTGTAACACCCTCTTCCCACAACTACCCAAGCAATCGGTCAGCCAGGGTAAACATGTGATGAGAGGCCACTATGATATGACTCAACCTCCTAATTCACGTTAAGGAAGTGGAATCGATGGAAACACGCCATAAAGACATCAATTGTCAGCTACAAGACCCTCAGGAACCAATCCAATACTTTAGATAGCTTGCCTTGGGGTCCCATTGAGATTTTAGACAATTTAAGGCTCAGTCGCTCCCATACTATAGGCGTGAGTGCGACCAACAACTCAAAGTAGATCTCACGGGCTTCCCTGCCAGCGACCAAAGACCAAAACTGTCAGTGCTATGCCAGCGACTCCAGGATTTAAGCCACTTTTTCAAGCCCATAGCCCATATCACTGCCCAGAATTGAACCATCTCTTCATATCATTAAAATAACATGGAAATGAAATTACTAAAGTAAATACTTGTTCAAGACCTTAATTGGACACCTACTAGCCATGACAGGCATTTCGTCAACCATATTGTAAATATGTAATCTACAGGTGTAATTAACAGTTCTGAGCATAGGGGTCTCATACTTAGCTGAGAATCGCTCAGAACCATTGATGCCTCAACACATCAACTGCCATTCTATCCATTGTGTCATAGATACATTGATCATTCAATTACAAGTAAAAACATGCGGAGAGCCATATGTGGCTACTCTCATAAAACACATATATAACCAACATAATAGTGACAAAAATACTCATAAAGTATAGCCATATAGACCACATACAATCCATCAAAATTCTCATAGAAATACAAGAAGAAATAACCTTTCAATAATGATGCAAAATCCAAACCCGGGATGGGACTTCCACATTCCACCCAACCGTAGAATGGCTGAGCCAAATCTCTCTTCAGCCATTCACCCCCGTGCCGTATTCCAAGCATGAATGTGGGATCTCATAGAACACATCAATCAAAAAAACATCCAGGGCTTCAAGAGGCCATCCACCTCAACCCATCAAACAATGATTCCACCTCATGGTTAGACATCACAAAACCATCATCAGATCGGTCTCTATCCCAGCCTTCCAAGGCTCTAGATCATTTGTCCAACCAAGGCTCTAAGACTAGTAACTCAACCCACAATTTTTATCGAGCTCTAGAGCTTTTTGGAACCAAGGCTCTAGGACTAGTAACTCAACCCACTAAGGACTCCAGATCATTTTTCCAACCAAGGCTCCAGGACTAGTAACTCAACCCAAGTTATTACAGGGTTTCCAGATCGTTTGTCCAACCAGGGATTCAAGGACTAATAACTCAACCCAAGCTAAGGAAACATGAGAACCAATCAAAACAAAACAATGAAAGTAAACCCACAATCACCATGGTTATCCAGGAAATGGCAAGGCTAGGCAATCCATTGTCAATCCCGACCATCCTCCATGCCAATGACGTATCACAACCAAAAATCCACAATGCATATGTCATGCATGCTAAAACTAGTGAAGGAAACATACATGCAACTTGGTACCTGCAAGAAAATCTGAGGTAGTTGCTAATCCTGATGCCTTCTTATGCTTTCCTACTCTTCCTTTTCCTTCTTTCTCCAAGAATCCAAGTATGCCACACCCTCCAAGAGTGCTCCAAGAAAACTCTAAGTCTCCAAGAGTATGAGAGAGAGAGAGAGAGAATAATGAGAGAGATCCAAAACTAAACTGACAAAAGGTTGCCAACTTATCATCATAAGCCTTTTTATGATTGAGGCCTCTATTTTCTTCATTTTCCATTATTTTCCTTCATTTACCTCCTCACATGCAACCGATGACCTTTTACCTCCCTTTTCTCCTAATTTCCATTATTTTCATAAATAAATGTGCCAAAAATGCCATGTTGCCTTTCCAAAGCCTTAGCCATTGCCTTTGCCAATTTCCTTAGCCATAAACAATCACAAGTGATCCCCATCACTAGGATGTTTCCCAACATTCAGCTTGGAATAAGTGTCCCATCATCCGTGGTTATTATTTTGCCTTTATTTACTTTTATTACATGGAATTTTCACTAGGGTTGTTACAGAACCCTCCACCTTGGGTGACACTGCCCTCGGTGTTTAATCACACATATACCTCAGGAACCTGCTGAAAGAAGACATACTGCTCATGGAAATTTATAACACAGCTCGATGTAGTATTTACAATGAAATATCTGCTCTAAACAAAACATCATAACAACATGATAACATACTGCATAGTGGAGCTTTATAGCATAGCTCATTACTATATTTACAATGATCATCCTACTGAGTACCAACCCACATGACATCATAACATCATGATAACATAACCACATGATAAACATAGTAACATGACAACAAAATCATAATGACATACCACCCATACTGCATAGTGGAGCTTTAAAACATAGCTCATGGCGGTATTTACATCCATATACATGTGTACATATAGCAACATTACCAAAAATATATATATATATATATATATACCAAAGCATATATAAAAACATACACTAAACACCATATCTAAGCATATATCAAAACATCATATAACATATACCAAACCATCATAAAGCATATATCAAACCACCATAAAGCATATACCAAACCGCCATAAAGCACATATCAAACCACCATAAAGCATATACCAAACCACCATATCGAAGTTATTTTGCCTCAACCATCAAACAAGGAAGGATGCATAGCCTGCATCTAATCCACCATCTCCCATGTAGCTTCATCGAGCCCAAAATGCTTCCATTGCACTTTAACTTGCTCTATTTCTCAGTTCTGGAGCATGAACACCTTTTTCTGCAATATACACTAAGGATCTAGCTAGAATTCTCCATCTTCTTCCACCTGCAATACAGACCAATCAATCACATGATAAGCATCCTTAACATACTTCTTAATCAATGATACATGGAAAACATCATGGACTTTCAATGTCGAAGGCAGTGCAAGTCGATAGGCTACTGGCCCAATCCTCTCAACAATTCTAAAGGATCCACAAAACCGTGGTGCCAGCTGATTTGAAAATGGGGCATTGAAGGCTTATTGTCAAACTTACAAGAACCTCTCCCACTTCTAAAGCTTAAATATTCCCATGATCTAGTGATTAACCAATTGCAGAATTAATAATATGCTTGAAAATATAGGTGTATGCTTATGTTTGTTTTAAAATTGTTTAGTCCTATAAATTATGTTTCTTGTACTGATATTTAAATACACATGACAATAAGTAAAGTAGCAATAAGCAATACACGCATAGCAATATTAATTTGGAGTTCACCCAAAACTCTTGGGCTACATCTCCTTGAGCTCTAGTCAACTCGACTAGGCTCTCTGGGATTATGGCTGAATTCTTTTACAAGTTTACACTCAACTCCATTGGTCTACAATCGAACCAACGGGCTTAGAATACCATCTTACCCCTGGTTGTCCTTTAGCTGCAAATAGATCTAGGCTTCTCTAGAATAATTCTTTGAGCTCCTTTGAGCTTCTGGCTTCTCTGACTCCCTCAGAATTGTTTACTGTCTCTGGACTCCTTCTTCTGTCTTCAACTTAAACAACACCAACAATAGCTCGATCATTTGGTCTCTTTGTTGTCTGATACTTCACTAAAGAATTTATGCGCTGCCTCTAACCTCTGGTGGCTTCACTCTATTAAGCACTCTAACTCTACCTTTCCAACCTCTGGTGGCTATCTCCTATCAAGCGCTCTGGCACACCAAGCTTCCCAATGGGTTCCTTAGTGCTCCAACTCTACCCACACATTCACTTCATGTTGTGGACTACCCGCCTGGCAAATTCTCAGCGTCCAAGCCTCTCTAAGCTTTTGGAGCTTCCCCTACGCCTTCCTCTATCTTGGCCTTTGAGAATCCACTACTCTTTGTGCTTTCTATGTTTTGCTCGGTCGTTCACTCATTTGTGTTTTGTTCGACCTCCAAGCAAAAAAATCCCCTGTCAATTTTGTTATTTGTGTATTTAATACACAACAGTTACAGTTCCTTTGAAGCATGCAATCGACTGTTTCATGTCAAGAATCAGTTCACAAATGAAAATGAACTAGCGGGCACAGAAAACCTGGTCGTTTGGCCTCCCTCTGCATAAAATCCGAAAATAGGCATATAACGGCAATACATGGGCAAACACGCGAAAAACACATCGTGAGCCATTCAGCCGAACTTCAAAATACATACAATCGCATCTATAAACTTATCGGGTTCGCCTTCGATCGCATATCGCAATCACAACAGGCAGGAGCCCCAATCCATGGTCTTAACACAAATAGCGATGCGATATTCCCCATTAAATCTCCACCGTCTAATCAGACTTGCGATCCAATGGTCCAGATACGATCGCATTATCACCATCGCAACATTGGCAAGTCGCTTTATCGGCAGGTCACGAGTTGCTTGTGCATACGGCTCTCTGTATCAGGGGTTCTCCGATCACCGATCACCCCGATTGAATCCTGACCATTGATCTATGCACTCGATCCAACGGTCCATGCGCAATCGTACATCTGCCCATCACTTTATCGCATATCGCAGTGCTACGGCCCGAGGGTCTTCCCTTATGGCATACGCCGACACCAATCCACCAACGATCACATGTCGCATTAGCCTCGGCCTTTTGTTAAGTCCTCCCTTTGGCTTTTTGTGATGCGATAAAGAGGTAATCGCATATCGCAATGCTTTAAGGCCTATGGTTAAGTCCTTCCCTTTGGCACATTTGCGATGCGATATTTCCTCTTTGACCAATCAAACAAGGCCACATGGCCCAATCCCAGCCTGCCATGTGTCAGATGTGTATTGGCCCACGAGCCTATACTAAAAATCAAAATTTTCAATATAGTTCAAAATTTAATGAAATTGCCTCCTTTTCTAAGGACATGGGGCAATTTTCATTTTACAATAACTCCTTCATCCAGAGTTCGTTTTGGTCCATTCAAATTGTGTCAAATTCAGAATGAACAGATCTATGCAATGGGACTATTTCCAGGAGCAGCCCTGGGACTTTCATTTTCCTCTGTGAGGAACACTTAGACTTAGAAGTATATCCAAAATCCATTTTGGATCACACCTTCCCACTAAAAGAACTTTCAGTCTCCAAAAGACTGATATATTGATATGAACAATAAATGAGAGTAACAGCACCCTCTTCTTTCAGCCTCCCTACACTTGCTTGGCATAGTGCCTCCGAACCAAAGCCTTTTACCACTCTCCTTTCTAGATGTGCTGGTATTCCTGGGAAGAACTACTTTCCACCTTGCCTTCCTGCAGAACTTCTGCTGAAATGGTCATAGAAGATAGTTTGAACTTCTCTACCTTGATCATTGATCCAAGGTGGCTCAAACCAACGTGAAGTACACCTGCTCCACAAATTTTTATTTGTACTTGTTTGAAAAGCTGTCAACAAGAACTGTTAACAACAACAGAAATACAAACAACAATTGGATGGCCTACACTGTTGTTTCAACAAAAGAAACATATTTCACATCTTGTGAACACCTCCATGTCCTTACATCTGCATACAAATGATTGACTAGATAGTAAGCCAACAAAACATGCCTTTAAAACAAATGACCCTTCAATTCAAGCATGTAGAAAAAGATCATTAGGAATATTTTTCAAAAGATGAAACACTTCATAATTATCTCCATCTTGGAGACCAAGTTAACTTCTCCCAAGTCAACATCACATGCATGTCAAAGCAATCAACCCTACAAGTTAATTACACATACATGTTCAACTACAAGGAAATCATCAACATCTCTGTGTTCATGCATATCATGCTCATGCATGCATTTCATCCTTCAACTTTCGCTTAAGCACATTGTACTTTCGAAGCTGAAATGAAATATAATGTTGCAGCAACAAAGTGAGTCTCCTACTCAACTTTTTCCATTCACCTTCTTGGTAAAAACTTGCAACTTGCATCTCATTAACAAAGAAATGCAAACAGAGGCATCAATAGACATGCAACCTTTAATTGGATAAGAATTCTAACCATTTCTTACCAATCCATTTCAAAGGTCTTTCCTTTATTTGCACATCAGCATGAACATGTGAATCATCCTGAGACACATCATTCATGGAATCTTCCCTTCCCTTTCTGCCATCATCTCTTTCCACCTTCTTCTTTAGCTTTTTTGGAAGCATTTCTGGATTCAAAGTCCAACACCTTTCAACAAGATGCCCTTTCTTATGGCAGTAAGTGCAACACATGTGCATCTTGTTGATAGCATGATTTTCCTTGTCCAATGGACCTTTGGCTACTTGCTTCTTTTCCTTCAAAATTTTCTTGTATGTGGCCATTCTCTTCCAACATATAGAAACATTATGGTCATCCAAACCACAAAAGGAACAAGCAATTATTTTCCCATATCTATGTGGAAATTTACCATGCTTTGCAAAATCAAAAGGAATATGATTAGAACCAGATTTATACCTGCCTCTTTCACCTTTATTACCTTCATGAGGAGGTGAAGTAAGTGAAGGAGTGGCTCCCTTTGGAACACCATCAATCTCTTCAAGGCTGCTAGAGTTTCCACACCTCTCTGGTTCAAGTGTGTGCTTTTGTACCCCTACATCCTGCAAATGATGTTTCAAGTAATTTCATTCTCCACGAATACAATCCTCACACTTTTGAGGTAGAGGACCTGCCATGAAACTCCTTCTTGGGATTGTTTCAATGGCCTTCATGGTAGCTTTGGAACTCTCTCCACAAGACTGTCCATAGCCAAGACCCAAATACTTAGGCCTTTCCTCAACCATTATTGGTTCAACAATACCTTGTGCATGCTTGTCCAAGCCTTTTCCTTCATAGCACATCTTGGACATTAGCTTGGAGCCTATGCCTTTGCTATATTTTTCAAAAGAACCAATATAAGAATTCTTAGAAGAATTTGAAGACAGACTAGAATGTTTTACCTCTTCTTCAAGTTGATATTTAACCAAGCCTTCTTTGGCAACAAAGAGTTGTGACTCCAACTCATGCATCCTTTTCAGCTTCATATTTGCAATATGAAGTTGCCTCTCCTTGTCTTGTAATTTGTCAGAAAGCAACTGCTTCTCTTCTTCCACAAAATTCAACTACTCTTTAAGTGTGTTGCTCTTCCTTCCATCCTCATACATTTCCCTCACCATATCCATCATGGTGAACAAGTCTTGCTTCATGTCTTCATCAAAGGATCTTGTGATGAAGGGGGAATTTGAGGACTCACTTGTAGAAGTTGTCATTATGCAAATGAACAAAGAACTTCAAACAATATTAATAAAGAGCTTATTCAGAAACCTTTTGCAACAAACCTATTGTTCTTCAAGGATTTCTTTAAGGTCCTTTGGGATAGAAGAATGCCTTCAACCCTTCTTCCTTCTTTCCCTTCCTGGACTGAGCTATCAATAGCTTTCCCTTTACCTCTACAAACTCAAAAAATAGTCAGTCTGCAAAACAAGCATACAATCAACCTCTTGTTGTTCAAACACCTTTTAGACAAACAATCTTTGCTTTGTCAATCAAGCATTCTGATATAACCTTCTTCGAACGTGTGGTTAAGCAATCTCCGGCTTTGATACCACCTGAGCTTAAAATGGGGCACTAAAGGCTTCTTGTCAAACTTACAAGAACCTCTCGCACTTCTAAAGCTTAATAATATTCTTGAAAATATAGGTGTATGCTTATGTTTGTTTTAAAATTGTTTAGTGTCGTAAATTTTGTTGCTTGTATTGATTTTTAAATACACATGACAGTAAGTAAAGCAGCAATGAGAAATACACGCATAGCAATATTAATTTGGAGTTCACCCAAAACTCTTGGGCTACGTCTCCTTGAGCTCTAGTCAACTTGACTAGGCCCTCTGGGATTATGGCTGAATTCTTTTATAAGTTTACACTCAACTCCATTGGTCTACAACCGAACCAACGGGCTTAGAATGCCATCTTCCCCCTGGCTGTCCTTTAGCTGCAAATAGATCTAGGCTTCTCTGGACTAATTCTTTCAGTCAGTGCTCTAAGCTCCTTTGAGCTTCTGGCTTCTCTAACTCCCTCATAATTGTTTATTGTCTTTGGATTCCTTCTTCTGTCTTCAACTCAAACAGCACCAGCAATAGCTCGATCATTCAGTCTCTTCTTTGTCTTATACTTCACTGAAGCATTTATGGCTGCCTCCAACCTCTGGTGGCTTTGCTCTATTAAGCACTCTTGTTAGAAAATTATATATTATAGAGCAATGGAACACATAAAATAGTGCAAAAATATAAAATAGAAAATGCATAAAACAAAAGAGACACGGATATACTTGGTTCACCCAGTTTGGGCTACGTCCACGAAGAAACAGCCAGTCCTTCTTTTTATATTATCCAGCAAACTGAAGAGATACAACCTACAACAGATCCGTTGTAACTCCCTCTTCGCTCTCAATCTCCTCTCTCTTCCTCACTCAGAATACATATCTTCAGATATACATAGACACAATACAATTCCCTCATATATAGCGAGGGGTTTCCTTCTAGGGCAAAAAACCCTAAATTCAGCATAACTTCTACCGTCAAATCATCCGCATAATGAACGGCCCAGATTGACTAGAAATTACTATACTTTTACAAGGCAATTTTACATCCCCCCCCCTTGGAACCCCCCCCCCCGCAACAAATATTTTACAGGCGGCAACAGCCCAGATTGACTAGAAATTACTATACTTTTACAAGGAAATTTACACATCTACCCCCGGAACCCCCCCCCGCCCCGCCGGCAGCAAATATTTTACGGTTTCAAACTGGGGTCCAATGCGGTGATACCTTTGAATACAAAATATAACCAAGCTCTATAGCCAACAACTTTGACTCTGCCTTTCCAACCTTTGGTGGCTATCTCCTATCAAGCGCTTTGGCACACCAAGCTTCCCAATGGGTTCCTCAGCACTTCCAACTCTGCCCACGCATTCACTTCACGCTGTGGATTGCCCTCCTAGAAAATTCTCAATGTCCAAGCCTCTTTGAGCTTCTGGAGCTTCCCTTGTTCCTTCCTCTATCTCGACCTTCGAGAATCCACTGCTCTCTGTGCTTTCTATGTTTTGCTTGGTCATTCACTCATCTACGTTTCTCTCGACCTCCAAGCAAAAAAATCCCCTATCAATTCTATTCTCTGTGTATTTAATACAAAAAATTTATAGTTCCTCTGAAGTGTGGAATCGACTATTTCATGTCAAGAATCAGTTCACAAATGAAAATGAATCGGCGGGCATAGAAAACCCGGTCATTTGGCCTCCCTCTGCATAAAATCCGAAAATAGCCATATAACGGCAATACATAGGCAAACGTACGAAAAATACATCGTGAGCCGTTCAACCAGACTTCAAAATATATACAATCACATATATAAACTTATCGGATCTGCCTTCGATCGCATATCGCAATCGCAACAGGGAGGAGCCCCAGTCCATGGTCTTAACACAAATAGTGATGTGATATTCCCCATTAAATCTCCACCATTCGATCAAACTCGTGATCCAACAATCCAGATGTGATCACATTATCGCTCATCGCAACATCGGCAAGTCGCTTTATCAGTAGGTCGCAAGTTGCTTGTGCATATGGCTCTTTGTATCGGGGGTTCTCCGATCGTCGATCGCTGATCACCCCAATCAAATCCTAATCGTTGATCTATGCACCTGATCCAACGATCCATGCACAATCATACATCGGCCCATCACTTTATCGCATATTCCGGTGCTACGGCCCGAGGGTCTTCCCTTATGGCATATGCCGACGTTGATCCACCGATGATCACATGTTGCATTGGCCTTGGCCTTTTGTTAACTCCTCCTTTTGGCTTTTTGCGATGTGATAAAGCGATAATCATATATCACAATGCCTTAAGGCCTATAGTTAAGTCCTTCCCTTTGGCACATTTGCGATGCGATATTTCGTCTTTGACCAATCAAATAGGGCCATGTGGCCCAATCCTAGCCTGCCATGTGTCAGCTATGGATTGGCCCGTGAGCCTATACTAAAAATCAAAATTTTCAATATAGTTCAAAATTTAATGAAATTGCCTCCTTTTCTAAGGACATTGGGAAATTTTCATTTTACAATAACTCCTTCATCCGGAGTCCATTTTGGTCGGTTCAAATTGAGTTAGATTCATAATGAACAGATCTATGCAATGGGACTATTTCCACGAGTATCCATAAGACTTTCATTTTCCTTTGTGAGGAACACTTAGACTTAGAAGTATATCCAAAATCCATTTTGGATCACCAGCTTGGCACATGATCCAATCTGCAAGCAACTCTTCTTTGGTTTGATGCACAAGTACACTTGTTCCCCAGCCTGTAACCCCTTAAACAATCTGTTTGTATCTACATAAATCTTTTGCCTATCATGTGATACCTTTAGATTCTTCTTGATTACCTGCATTTCTTGTTCCATGTTTGCCAACATATATGGTCCAATCAACACCCTGTTAACCATATCACTGCATTGTAACTGATAGGAGTGTTACAACTCTGCCCATACAATTCTTTAAAAGGATTCATCCTCGGTTACTCCTAATAACTGTTGTTGTGTGCAAACTCTACCAAGGGACATAGTCTGCCCAATTCCTCTGTTGATGCATCACATACATCCTCAACATATCCTCCAATATCCTATTGACCCTCCTTGTTTGTCCATCTGTCTGCGGATGATAAGTTGTGATGAAGGCCAACTCAGTGCCCAAACCTGGAAATAACTCCTTCCAAAACTTGGAAGCAAACTTCGCATCTCTGTCTGACACAATCTTCTTCGGAATACCGTGCAATCTAACTACATCTCTAATGAATACTTGTGCCACATCACTAGCTAAGAACGTATACTTCACCGAATGAAGTGTGCAACCTTTATTAACATGTCCATAATGAGCATGATGGAATCATGTTGTTTCACTATATTAGGCAACCATGTCATGAAATCCATGGAAATAACCTCCCATTTCCATTCGGGAATCACAATTGGTTCTAGCAGTCCACTTGGATGTTTACATTCTTCTTTCACTCGCTAACAATAAAAACATCTAGCAACAAACTCTGCTACATCCCTCTTCAAAATCGGACAATAGTAAAATCTCTTCACTGCAGTTAATGTCTTTTGATACCCTGGGTGACCTGAATAAGGTTTCACATGAAACTCCCTCAAGGCCACCTTCTTGAGCTCACCGTTATCTGATAACATATATCCTATCTCAGAACCTGACCAATCCATCCGTTGTAAGATAATAATCCATGCCTTGTGCACCTGCACCTGTACCGTAACCCATACTTGTACCTGCACTACTACATGTACCATCACATGTACTTGTAGCACTACCTGTACCTGTACCAGTACTATGTTGTAACCTATGCATAATATCCATATATTTGACATCTTGTTGACCTGCCCTCAAAATCCTATCCTGTAGATCTGTCCCATTTGGAGCTCATAGCTGCTAAGTGATTTACCTCTATCCATCTACTAAGATCATCTACCACTCTATTCTCTTTACCCTTGATATACATGGTCTCAAAATCAAACTCGTTGATCGTGGCCAACCATCTAGCATGCCTTGCATTCACATTCAGATGGTCAAATGAATACCTCAACCCAATGTGATCACTCGTAAGTACAAACCTCCTGCCAAGAAAATAGTGTCTCCACATCTTCAATGCATGTATGATCGTTGTTAACTCCAAATCATGTGTCGGGTAGATTTTCTCGTGCTCATTTAGTTTCCGAACTCATAGCATACCACCTGTCCATCCTACATAAGGACTCCACCAAGCCCTCTCTTGCAAGAATCTATGCATACCACAAGCTCTTTTTCTAGATCTGCAATATGTAGCATTGATACATGTGTCAACAACTACTTAAGTTGCTCAAAGCTAGCCTCACACTCCTCAGTCCATTCGAACTTCTTATCTTCCCTTTGCAAAAATGTGATAGGATAACAATTTGTGAGAATTTCTTGATGAACCTCTTATAATAGCCAGGAAAACCCATGAAAGATCTCATCTCATCTACATTCTTAGGAGCTACCCACTCCATGATGGCTCTTATATTTTCTGGATCTACTACAATGCCCTCTTTGGAGATAACATGCCCCAAGTAGTGTACCTTAGTTTGAAAGAAACTACACTTGCTGAGCTTAGCATACAACTGACACTCTCTTAACAACCTCAACGCTGTTGCTAAATGTTCGGCATGTTCTTCCTCATTTTTAGAATATACCAGTATATCATCAATGAACACAATAACAAACTTGTCCAACTATGGATGCAACCCACTGTTCATCAAACACATGAATGTAGCTGGAGCATTAGTTAAGCCAAATGGAACAAAAACAAACTCATAATGCCCATACCTAGTTCTGAACGCAGTCTTGTAAATGTCTTCCTCTTTTATGCGTACCTCGTGGTATCCAGATCTCAATTCGATTTTGGAGAACACTGCTATTCCCTTTAGCTAATCGAAAAAATCATCAATCCTCGGCAAATGGTACCTGTTCTTGATGGTCACTTTGTTCAACTGCCTGTAATCAATGCATAATATGAAAGTACCATCTTTCTTCTTCACAAATAATACTGGTGTGCCCCATGGTGATACACTTGGCCTAATTTATCCCTTATCCAACATTTCCTTCAACTGCATCTTTAACTCAACCAACTTAGGTGTGCTCATCGTGTAAGGTTCTTTCGATGTTGGAGCATCCCCTGGCACTAACTCAATAGAAAATTCTACCTCCCTGTGAGGTGGCAACTCTGTAATGTCCTCAGGAAATACATCCTTGGACTGTTGCAAAAACTGGGTACCTTCTCAACACATCTATATCCTCAACTTCCTTACCCTTATCACTAGAGATGTGTACTACAAATAGCTTAAACCCTTTCCTGCGACTATGCTTTGCTTGTGTAGTTGTCACCATCCTAACTAATGTAGCTTTCTTCTTACTCTGTAAGAATCTTGGTTCTCCATTGTCATCAACACACTCAATGGCTTTATCATAACAGTCCGCCTTGGTTCTATGAAGATACAACCAGTCCATTCCCAACAACATACTGTATGAACCCAACGATAATACATTCAAATGTGTCGCAATAGGCATACCATTCATATCAAATGCACAAGATCTTACCCAATGATGAACTCGCTTCTTTGTACCTATATCCAACTTCACTAACCAAGACTTTGCATGCAATTCCTTATTCAAACCACACTTATCCAACAAGTCAGGACTAACATAGCTATAATTAGATCGAGAGTCAATCAAAATTGAAATAACTTGATCACAAAGCTTACCGTCCATTTCAATGATATATGCTTGATGCTCTACCTGTTTTTTATCCAATGTTGCATAGATATGTGGAATACTTTGACCAACATATCCAACAGTTTGTGCCTCCTGCGCATTGTATATCTTAGGCCTACCACTCTAGTATTATGGACAATCCTTCTTGCGATGATCTCCTCCAAAAGTCCAACACCACATGAGCTCCTTATTCTGCTCCTCGTATATGTGTCCATGTCCTCTATTTAATTGAATTTAACCTCTTAGGTGGTGAAACATTCTCCTTATTACCCGAATCTTGTGGTCTTATTCGCTTCTTGTCCCATTTTCCCTTGTTCTTTGCATTTCCTCTCTAGTCTGGCTTCATGTCAGTTTTACTCTTCGATTGTTCATAACAATGCTTCAGTTTTTGGATAGCCTCCTCCAATGATCTAGGCTCGTCGAACTCAATCCTATCTTTGAATGCAACCGGTAACCCACTAATAAATATCTAAATCTTGGCCTTCTACTCCTTGAGGTAAGGCACATACCTCAACAACTCCAAGAATTTGTTAGTGTACTCATCATCTGTCATGGATCCCATCTTTAGCTTATACAATTCTTTCGCCCGGTCATCAAAATATCTTTCCGACAAATACTTCTTCTTTAATATCTGCTCAAACTCACTCCAAGTCAAATATTCCTCATTTATACCTCTGAAATTCGTCATGTCTTCCCACCAAATGTCTAATTTTCCTTTGAGACTAAATGTAGGCACTCTAGCTTTCATGTTCTCTGAATAGTCATGAAATCATAAGAACTTGTTCATTCCTAGCAACCATGCCTCTACATATTGCAATTTCTTTACCTCTCCATAAAATGTTCGTGGCTTTGCTCTCTTAAACTCTTTTGGAAAATACCCCTTATCACTCCTCTTGTAAGGATGATACAAATGATGATTGTAGTGCTTATCTGAATCAGAATTAGAATCATACATGTGTTTATCCCTTCTCCTATCCGAAGTGTCCAACAAACTTCCATCTTTGATTGTGTCATCTCTATCTGATTTTTTACCACCATGTGATCTACTACCATATGTCCCATTAGTTCTATCCTCCTGCTCATGGCTTATCTAAAGCGGTCCCTGTCACTACAAATCTAACAAGATCTGAAGTATGATTGCATTTACCTCTACTAACTTTTCTTGTGCCTATATGATTCTGTCATTATCTGCCTTACAACTCCTTATTTCTTCCTTTAAGCTTCTTAGTGTCACGGCTAAGTTAAAAGAGTTTCCAACACCATGCTGCTTATTAGAGCCTAGATTTACCTCAGGCTGAAAAGGTAAGCTTCTAGGTCCACATCAAACCACGCTCAGCCTGGTAGCTAGCCCTACCAGGTCAAGAGAGGGCTCTCTCCGGGTCTATCTCAGCAAATTGTATTCACTATGGGCTTGAGATGACTGAAATAGCTACTAATCTTAGGCTAGCTATAGATGTAAAGGAGTTTGCTTGATAGAATGTGTCATGAAACCAGCTCAAGAAAAGATAGAAAAGATAGATCAACGCCTTAGAATTCAGCCTCTTCGAGGGGGCAACCTCCTTTACATTAGATAAATGAACAATTCTTGGATGATACAAATGAAAAGACCTCCTTTCTATATATAGGAGTCTAAGGGGGTCATAACATAATCAGAGCCGACATAACAATAATAATGTAAGGGCACAATAATAATAATAGTGGGCTTCTATGGGGCACAATAGTAACAATATGGGCACTACATGGGTACATCAATATATTAAGTGGGTTGTACTAATAACAATAAGG
>APFE031626628.1:73077-89917 GCA_000404065.3 Pinus taeda | reverse complement strand
TCTTGATATGTCCTTCTATCTTGATAGTTTGAGTGGTAGTTTTGACCAATGAATTACAAGATATGGTTGGATTCATTTCTTCTTTCTCGAAGTGATCTTTCACTTCTTGCACCTTTTTCTTCTTGATATGTCCTTCTATCTTGAGAGTTTGAGGAGTGGTAATTCTTGCCAATGCTTTACAAGATATTGTCTGATTCATTTCTTCTTTCTCTGGGGTGGGGTCCTGGCGTATATCCTCTTCTTTTGATGTTTCTTGATCCTTTTCTTCCTCCTCTTCATATTCTATGTAAAATAATTTCTTCTCAGCACACTTATCCTTTAGTGCATTTGCTATCACAATTGTAACAAAGCCCTTTTTCTCTTTTTTCTTCCAATTGTTGTGGTGTAACCATTATAGGTTGTGGAAGGCTAGGAGAAACAACACTTCCATCTTCATAGCTATGAGGGGTAGAATTCTTTTTTGCCATAATTTTACTTTCTAGTATGTCACAAAGCCCTTTTACTCTTTCCAATTGTGGTGGTGTTGCTCTAAAGAAGGTGTTGCTCTTTGTATCCTCATAATGTGCTATCATTTCCTCTGTGAGAATTGACCACGTAACAAGTCATTTACGAGAACAAAGACCTTTATACCATAAAAATTGATCTGGTTCTAAATATGAAGATGCAATACATACCTTTTGTAACAGTGTTACACCATGTAGATCAAAATATTGCTCCATCTGACGTATCCAATTTCCGGATCCTTGCCATCAAACTTCCTCATCTTGCTTTTTCTTGATTTTAGGAGCTCGATCTTGAAATGATGGTAACTTTGTACTTTCAGATCTTTAAGTTCTGAAACTATGACCTGTAGTAGCCCTCTGTGTCCTCTTTCCAATGCCACAAGTCTGACCCAAATTGGATTCTCCAAGAAAGAGTTATGCGAAATCTCCCACAGTGACTTGATTATAGACTAGTTCAGTATAGCGAACTTGTACGACATGCCATGAGTCACTGTTTCGACCTTTGGATCTGCAAAACACACACAAGAAACTAGAGTCCGTCCTCTTTCTGTACCTTCTTACGAGATTTCAATCCGATGCTTAGAGAGAGAGTTATGATGATTTTCCCCATGTCACCTGTTTTGAATGTAATTCAGGAGTCTGCAAAAATACCAACTTCCTCAGATCATATCTCCGCAAATATCGCGCAACAAGCTCTGAAATTTGGACCCAAGGTTCAGCGCTATTTCGTCTCAAATGGGTTTGTTTTGCAACTTCTGAAACGTCACAGAAAAAAAGTTATAGCGAAAATTCCACGATGACCTGTTTGGAGCAGCGAAACCCTAGAATCCAAAGCTCTGATACTAAATGTTATGAAACCAGCTCAAGAAAAGATAGAAAAGATAGATCAACGCCTTTTAAATTCAGCCTCTTCGAGGGGGCAACCTCCTACATTACATAAATGAAACAACTCTTGGATGATACAAATGAAAAGACCTCCTTTCTATATATAGGAGTCTAAGAGGTCATAACATAATCAGAGCCGACATAACAATAATAATGTAAGGGCACAATAATAACAATAGTGGGCTTCTATGGGGCACAATAGTAACAATATGGGCACTGCATGGATACATCAATATAATAAGTGGGTTGTACTAATAACAATAAGGGGTTACACTAGTAGTATAAGGGTCTAACACAATGGGTGAGGTGGCAGTTAGAGATTGGATCACGACATCAAAGATGTGGAATAGGGTTAAAAGCGGAAAATGTGATTAATGAGGTTAAACAATGTTTACCACTAAACCTCATTAGGCAGCAGACCCGATGAATTTATGAATAAAACAATGAACCTTTTGATTTTTGTGGTAAACGGTATTTCAGGCGGGCTTCAGGTGATAAGTGGTATTGGAAGGGCTTCACCTAATTCCATACACTAGCCGACACGTAGTACGCCGCAGAGGAAAGAAAAATTCTTTTTCTGGTGGGTAATCTATGTGAAAGTGGGCCACCCAAAATGGCCGTCAGCCATTGGATTAACAATCACGGATCGGATGGTAAAGAAGGCACGAGATGTTTGACGATCAGGTTGGATGCGAACCGTTGGATGAAGGTAGATCAAATGGTGCGGAATGTCAAAGGGCGTTAGTGGACAAGGCATGATAGCCATCCGATCCATCTGTTATGGGAATCGTGTTAGAGGAAGGCCGACGGTTGGGTCCACCCTCGCCCGCTGGTCCCTTCATTAGTAAACCGTTACAGATTCCACATTTTATGAAGAGTAACGAAACGGTGTTAAAAGCAACGATTAACACAAAAAACGCAAGAGGAGGTCAGAGACAGAGGGGAGACAGAGAGTTAGAGAAAACACACAGCTACGAACAGTTGATTAGAGGCACTAAGAGGGAGAGTCTATGCACTCTTTAAACTTGAGGTTTTCAAGTGAAATCCATGTGTAATATCATTGTTTGTTGTGTTATGGCTCTAATTGAGCTCAAACTTGTAAACTCTATTCTTGAAGACATAATATAGAGGTTGACACTAAAAGCTTGGACCAGGAAGTGTAGCTAAGGGGTCTGGTGAACTCCTTGATTATTTGCTATGTTGATGTGTTGAATTGTTATGTTTTCCAATTGTTAAATGCCTATATTATTCACAATCTTTTCGATCCATTGCACTAAGTAATATAAGTATTCCTGCACATGAGTCTGTAATAACTTTGTCATTGGTTTAAAGATCATTTATCAGTTCATTTTAGGTTTCTTACTAGATGTTTCCATTTTCTTTCTTTGGGGCATCAATTAATGACAATTATTCTTCACTATGCCCTTTGAATTCCTTTAAACTAATTTTTGAAGCCAAACTTACGAAAAAAAAAAACTACACACATTTTTTCACTTTGTAGGAGCTCGATATTGAATTTGATGTATCTCTGAAATTTCGGATCTCCAAGGTTTGAAATTGTGAACTGTGGTATCCCTATGAATCCTATTTCCAATGCCACTAGTCTGATCAAAATTGGATTATCCAAGAAAGAATTATGCCCAATCTACCAAGATGACCTTCTTATAAACATTTTTAGTAGAGTGAACTTGTACAAAGTGCCACGTGTCACTGTTTCAACCTTCAGACATAAAAACGATGCACATAAAACTACAGTCTTTCCTTGTTCTATAAATTCTTACAAAATTTCAATTTGATACTTAGAGAGAACGTTATGACGATTTTCCCAAGGTCACCGTTTCAGGATGTAATTCGGGAGCCTGCAAAAACCCTAACTTCCTTGGATCATATATCCAAAAATATAGCGAGACAAGATCTAAAATTTGGATCCGAGGATCATCAAGAGTTTGACTCAAATGGGTTTCTTTTTAGCTTCTGAAACATCGCAAAAAAATAGTTATAGTGAAAATACCGCGATGAGCTGTTTTGGAGCTACGAAATCCTAGAATCCAAAGCACTCTAATACCAAATGTTATGAAACTAGGGCCCAAAAAGATAGAAAATATAGATCAATGACTTCAAAATTAGTCTCTTTGAGGGGAAAACCTCCTTTGTATTACATAAATAAAAATTTATTGGATGATACAAATGAAAAAACCTCATTTCTGTATATAGGAGTCTAAGGGGTCACAATATAATCAAAGCCAACATAATAATAATAATATAAGGGCACAACAATAATAATAATGGGCTTCTATGGGGCACACTAATAACAATATGGGGACAATTGGGGCACAATAATAACAATAAGGGCTACAATGAAAATAGTAATGGGGGAATCACTAGTATTATAAGGACCTAACACATAAACTCCTTACATAGAAATTGAGACCAGTTATACTAGACTCCTTTCGTGCACTGCGCAGCCAAAGAAATGATTGGTCTCGGTACTTCATTGGCGTGAAACTTTCACATGATCTTTCTAGCCAAGATCTGCACAACAAATTACACCATGCCATCAGATATGGACTGAATAGAGTATCTACGCGATTTCTTGATCAAACCAAATTCACCTTTCATCTAGTTCGCCAACTTATTTTCTTGTGACTTTCCTATGAAGGCCTTTGTAGGTCCACTCCTTGGGATGGAAACAATGTTATATGGTGGATAAGATGTCGGTGATCAGGATGGGTTCTGCTAGCTAGAGACACCCATCATGCACCAACGTCAACAGTTCATGCACAAAGATAATGTTAATATTGGTGAAACTGAGGTGTAGCACCCATAATGTTTAGGAGCCTCACGCCCCAAACTCCAGCCACCTAGGTCATTGGTTCAAGGTGGTGACGCCCGACTCCTCACAGTAGACCTTCTTGAGGTACTTGTTTTCCACAAATTGTGAAAATTTCTCATGGTCCCTAAGGTCCCAATCCTCCATTTTTAGATTTAGTATACGAGCTAACAAGATGCCCTCAAACAACACACTCTTCAGCAATAATGGTGTGGAAACCATAAACTTTGCATTGTCTGGATCTTTCAGCACTTAAGCAATGGCTTTTTGGAGTGGGATATACTTTGGTAGTTGAGTTATCAATTCAACCTCTTTTGCATCAACCTCCTCTATTGCTCCATGTAGTTCTTCCTCATCCAGATCCAGTGGCTCTGTCAGCTGTTTGGAGTTATCCATTTTGTCATTCTTACAAATTTCTATCGGATTTTTTCACGACGATTTCCACACCAGCGCTCACTGAGGCTTCTTCTACTTCATAGAAGTAGATGGCTTAGGCCTTGAAAACCTCGACACGGTAGTAGGAGATCTTGTAGGTATAGGTTGGGCCGCCTTTGTCTCAGATGGGGCTGGCTTCATCTTACGGCGTGTTGCAGTCATTCTCTCAAGGCTCTTACAGTAGTAATCAGGCAGGTTTATGAATGCCGATCATGAAAGAAGTTCCTCCCACTCTCGCTTAGACATGCAACCCTTTACGTGGCATAAAAAAATTTGAAAAAACTTAAGGGAAATTCTTAGGAAGAAAAGTGTTTGAATGCAAAGCAGTATGCCATATTTATAGACCAATTTGAATTCAAATCCAACTGTTCCCTCCAATTCTTGGTCATTAATGCACATTTGGCGGTAGATTTCGAAAGATATTCTCCATATTTCTTTTCCCCCACTCCTTCCAATGCAAAATTCTCCATCTAATTAGCTGCAATGCTTCCAACAGTCACTTTTTGGCCAGGCTGCACAGGTCCCACCCACCTAGTGCAACTCCTTCAACGTAGCTCCGCTCGACGCCATCCTTCAAATTGTCATACAATCCCTTCACTTTTCCTTTTTAACTTTTGTAGTGTATTTTATAGTCTTGTACTTCCTTGCAGTTTCCTAGAGTACTAAGACTATCCCAAAATCAGATAGTTATTGCGCAGGGGTGGGAACACCCTTGTACAACTTCAATCGACTCCCATTGACTTTTCCAAGAAATAATTCCCCATTCAGCTTCACGAGTTGAATTGCGCCTCCATTTGTAATTTCCTTCACAACATATGGCCCTAGCCAATGCATCTGAAATTTGCCCAGGAACTTTGTGAACTTACTGTCATATAGTAATACTAAATATTTGATCTTAAAGGTGCGATGTTTGATATGGTGATTATGCCATGCCTTTTCACGGTACATCTGCACTTGCTGATGAAATCTAGCCAAGAAGTGATCCTCCTCCAATTCAACGAGCTGCGCAATCCATTATTCCATGTTACCGTGATGAGCCATGTTAGGAACTGATGCAATCCATAAGCTAGGCACTATGTACTCCATGAGCATTACAACCTCTTTCCCATACACGAGAGTGAACGATGTTTGTCCTATCAACTTTTTGTAGGTAGTCCTATATGCCCAAAGGACTACTGGTATGCGCACTTCCTAGTAGGTCCACTTTGTGTTGCAAATATTCGTCAAAGCGCTTTCCAGAATTTTGTTGAAGGCTTCTACTATGCCATTTGCTTGAGGGTGATAAGGCATACGATTTTGATGATATATCTGGAATTCCTCAAGCAACACAACAATTGTCTCATTCAAGAAGTGTGTGCCCCTATCACGCATCAAAATATTAGGGCATCCGAACCGAGACAATATACACAGAAAATTAAACTTTGTGGTAGTAACAATGCTACAATATTTTACAAGTTGTGCCTCTGCCCACCTGGTTAAGTATTCAGTCAGGGTAATGATATATATGGCCCCTGTGTTTTTCCCTAGTGGCTGTATTGGTCCCACAAAATATATTGCCCACTTATCAAACACCTGAAACGTTACTTGCAGATTTAGTGGCAATTCATATCTTCACGAAAGTCTCCCCGTCCTTTGGAAAACATCGCATGCCCTACAATCAACCGCCAAAGCCCTGCGCATAGGATCTTCTGTTAGTTGCTCTTCCTGCATAATGTCCTCTCGTTATTCCTCCATGTGCTTTTGCAAGGATACTTTTCCTCTCATACTCTACAACATACCTACACAATATTTCATCATATCCCATTTTATATAAGTGTCCAATGATAACAGATAAATAAGCAACTCAGACCACTAATTCCTTTTTCTATTGTGTCGAATACCCTTCAAGGGATGTACTTGTAGACAAGATTGAATTATATCGATGAAATGATCATCTGTGATACAGACTGTGAAGAGCTACACATCAAGCAACCATTCCTCCAGGATCGTAGGCTCATCCCCATTCTCAATTCTCAATAGGTGATATGTGCCAGCATTTAGGTGCCCTGGCTTCACAATTACTTCAAAATCATATTCCTAAAAAAGCAGAAACAATCTGTATATATTCCCCCCTAACACAGGCTTGTTGACCAAGTATTTCAAAGAAGAATGATTTGTATACATGTTGAAGTGTGTACCCAACAGATAATGCTAGATTTTCTGCAACACATACACCATTGCTAAACCTTTGCACTCGGTGGTTGAATATTTCTTTTCCACCTTTATCAACTTTCTACTGGAAAATGCTATTGGATGGTCAATGTCTCTTTCACCTGGTTGGGTTAGCACAAATCCTAGTGCAATGCAGGAAGCATCTACATGGACGTGCAACTCCTCCTTCCAGTTGGGGAGCACTAAAATGGGCACGGTGATCATTTTCTCCTTCAAAACATCCAAACTTGTCTAGAAATCATTGTCCCAGCAAAACATCGCATCCTTCTTCAATAAATTTTCCATAGGCATAGTGATTTGCGTATATGCTTTGATGAAATTCCTATAGTATCTAGTATGGCCCAATGTTGCATGTAGTTGTTTAACATTATTCGGGGCTTCCAGATTGATGATTACTGCAATTCTAGTAGGATCTACCATCAATTCCTGCTTGCAAACAACATGGCCCAAAAGTATCTCGTAGGGTGCGTAGAATATGCATTTCTTCAAATTAATATCTATTTGATGCTTTCAACAAGTATCCAACATGAGGTGCAGACTAGCAACATGTCTCTTTACTACCCCGAACACTATCCAGTCATTGATGTAGACCTCCAAACATTTATGGATAAATTCCTTGAAGGCCGCAATTACCACCCTAGAGAAAATTGCAAAGGCATTCTTAAGCCTGAAAGGCATCACTGTATACTGAAAATAGCCCCATTCAGTCACGAATGTGGTATTACTCCATTCCTCTGGTGCAATCTTAATCTAATGGTACCCTGAGAATCCATCTGTGAATGAATAGCCTTCCTATTTTCCAACATTCTCTAATACCTCTTTCGTGAATGGCATAGGGAATGGATCATGGACACATGCATCATTCAACTTCCTTAAGTCTAAACATATCTAAATTTCATCCTGTGTTTTATTTTCTTGAACCATGATGGGACTAACCCAATCTGATTCCTTGACAGGTTCAATGATCCTAGCTTCAAGAATTTTATCCAATTTTGTGTGCACTTTTTCCTTATCCTAAGGATTCAATTGGTAGGGGTGCTATATCACTAGATTTTCATCTTGCTTCAAAGTGATCTTCATGACTCCCAAATCCCCTACTATCCCTTTTAGATTAGATAACTTGGTGGGAAACAAGTATTGATACTCTTGCAATAGCTTCGCAACCTTATCTACTGTATCTTCGCCCCAATAGTCTCCTATGTTCATGAAGTTTGGTTGCACATCTAATCTAATATTCACCTTCTTGGTCATTAAAGGCTTTGATATATCAAGTATCTCTACCTTAGGTTCCTCAACTTCGCACTGTCCTTCAAATTTAGGAATGTGGATGTTCCCGGGATCTTCCACACCATCCTTCATGGTCACATTGTAGCATTCGAGTGCATGGTGCAGCTACGTACCCCAATTTGGTTGTACCCATTCAACCATTTCTTCAGGAATTTTGAATATAGCAACTTTGATTTCTTATGGTACCTCATCAATATATTCAAATCCATATTCAAAGATAAAATTTATCAAGAAAAATTCTTTAAAAACATCCCATTTTGTGGTTCCATGTCGCAACTCCGTTTCCAGATACTAATTCATTGGGATCGTATCCAAAGTGTGGCAGAAGATATGAACCCACTCTAGTTGCAGTTCTACTCCCCATGCCTTTCTCCAACGAGCTAAGTTCTTGCGCGGATGGTCCTTCCCTGTGTATTTCTTCGCAATGCACGTATTAGTGTACACAAACTTCAACTTCATCATTCTTCTATACTCCTTCAAATCTGCGAAATTGTTCTTATGCGCGCCCCACCAATGGGTAGGCATAGCTCGCAACGCAATCTCTAGCACTTGGAACCGATGTTCCTCTAGTACGTCTTTGTCAAATTTTTCCCGAAATAAATTGACATCCTCTAAACCATCATAATAGGGTAAATTGCGTACCTCGGTAGATATACATCGTAACAATTTGGTAAGCCTATTGCAACACATTGATGATACTTCATGCAATCATTTCTATGAGTGTTCAAGCTCCTCATCTAAATTCTAATTACAGGAGTTGTCATTCTCCCACATGATTCTCCCATCCGCCATAGGGTTGATCCAATATTCATCTCGTGTAGTCAGCTTATAGATATTCTCAATGTCATCATCCTCCTCATAATCGCAGTCTGGTTCAGTATATCACACAACTTCGGCTGGATCCAACGACAAAATCACCCTTAGTTCTTTCTTTTAAAATGTCATACTGCACTTCTTCAAATTGATGACTGTGTTCATATCAAATTCCCAATCAATTCTAGGCAATGCTAGATATGGGTTATTGTCGTCCATGATCTCAATAACTTCAAATTTGGTTATGGTGTGCGCCCCTTCAATATCCACAGTAACACCATGTAGGCGCCCCATAGGAATTATTTTCTGTTGATTGGCCATCCTCAGCTAGATCGGGGACCATTATAGCGTTGGTCTTCCCATTCTTTCCTAGGTTTTCTTCAACAAAACATTTGCATCAGATCGTAAATCGATAATTACCTAGTCCATTTCGTATTCCCAAATTTGTGCAGTCAAACTAATTTCATGACCAGTTATCTTCTTTCTTTTTCCCACCATGTACTACGCGCTGTTCTAGTAGAGGCTTGTTCTTACCAGTGAAATTATCTATCAATTCTTGCAAAACTTCTACTTCCTTCTTATCCCTGAGGATTTTCATACAAGTTTTTAAAAATGATGCTAATAATGACGGGTCTGTCTCCTGTGCAATATTGGTGTCTTCAGACATTCCCACATTTTGGGCCCTTGATGTAGAAGCTCCTTCATCCACGAAGTTTCCCTTTCCTTCCATAAATGTTTCCTTCACCTTATCTACATCGAATCATGTCTCCTTATCAATAACCTTGCAATCCCACACATTGGCTTCTGGTTGTTTCCCTTGATCTTCTCCAATAGCTATACCACTTTGCGTAGCAATATTGACACTAGGCCCATCTTCGCAAGGCTCCAAGCTCATCATTTGGATGTTTTGTGTAGGTTGTTGGGTTTGGGTCTTATTTTATTGCATATTTGCGATAAGAACTGGGCAATCTTCTATAAAATGGATAAACTGTCGACAATATTGACAGGAAGGGTGTGTTGGATTCTAGAAATCACGTGCAAAATGTCCCGCTTCCCCACAATTGTAATAGATGATCTGACCATGACCCCTTCCAGCTCCTCCTCCTCGCTCTCATCCTCGTCTTTGGAATCCTCCACACACCACAATTGTGCCCTGTTCTTGTTGAGGATGAGTCTCTTCCTGCATTCTATACGTAGGGGTACTATCCATGATCAATTCATAACTTCGATAATGGCACTCATCATGACCTACAAGTTTGCAGAAATTGCAAAACAACTACTAGGGGGTTTGTACAAACTGCTGCAGTAGATGAAAATTATCTATCACATGTTGTCCTGTAACCTAAAAAATAGCACACCATAGTGCTACTCCTATGCTCGGCCCAACGATATTTTATGGCTTCAGGAGGACAGGGGCTCCCCCAATAAGATAATTTTGATAGACCAGGCAATGGTCCTTATCGTGACCATGGCCTTTGCATTTCGAGCACCAAACTTATACATGAACCTCAGATATTTCCTTTCCCTTCTTCAGGCTCTGCAACTCCATATGCAGGTTATCCAAATGTGACTGAATCTACTGCACTCCCATATTCGTATCTTGAATGGGCGAAGCTTCCAATCTCATAAAAATTTCCAACACTTCAACCTATGTGCCAATTTTATGTTGTGGTAGAGGCAATCTTAGATGGGGTAACAATGAATAAATGTACCAATAGCTATGTTGATCATTCGTGATCTGGATATTAGCTTGCTGCAACAAACATTTCAGTCTTTGATCAAAGTCCCATGCAGACTCATTCACCTTATGCTAGATGTCTTTGACCTCTGTCAGTAACTGGGCTTGCGAGTTAGGCTTCTTAAATTAACTATCTAGCACCTTCTTTGTTTCATCTACTGTGACATTTGGATGAGTCGAGCAATAATTAATATATGAACATGGTGCTCTATCTTGCAGTGTTGTAACCAATTGGGCTTTCTTCAAATCATCATCTGTAACCTGTTGTGACTTCCAAATAGCATATGCTACAAACCAAAACTATTCAGGGCCTTCTGTCCCTAGACCTTTGAATATGTGCATCTTCATTGCATTGGACATGTTGACTAGAGGAGGTGGAGGTGGAGGTTAAGGTGTAGGTGTGTGAGGCGGAGGTGATGGTGGAGGTGGAGTGGATGGATTATGTATCCCTGTGATACCCTGCCTTACTGCCTATAGTGCACCTAGAGGTGTCCTGACCCAAGTTTAGATTTAGCTGTGCCAACCAAAAAAACCCTAAATTGCTAGCCCTTTTGGCAACAACCCACGTAGTATAGGCTGCAGTCTCACTTGAAGCAGTATTGGGGCATGACTAAACCAATTTTCTGCATCCAAAGGTCTGTGTGATGGGTTTTTGTTACTTCTAAGGCTTTATTCCGACCTTCACAAACCATAACCCTTAAAGTGCGAAAATCACAGTAACTTACAGAAAACATAATCTAACCCTTCGCAGAACACTTTGAATATTCGTAATATTAAGTAAATATGTAGATCTACCACTTTCGCACACCAATTAAGCATTTCTTTGATAAATGCAGAAAACAAAACAAATACACATAAATTTCACAAGTAAATATAAAGGCACACATACACAGTTATAGCACCAAAAATAGTTTTTATTGATATAATCTTTTTGTTATAGACTCTTCTTCCCCACGCACATAGCTGCAGGGGCCCACGAACTAAGCTTGCGGACTTACCAAGGTCTCTGCGAACACGACTACATGAGCCTTTCCCTTCACCTAAGTACATAAAACATACTTTTCTACCTCAAAATACTTGTCCATACAATGATCTTCTATTATCTTCTTACTTCCTATGTCTGGCTATGACTCCTTTATATAGTTTCTTCCATGACAGTACCATGGTTCGTGAACCATGGGCATCACAAAACATCATATCTTCTAACAAACTAAGGGACTAAAGTCCCTTTTGACTCCTATGACCTTCATGCTCCGCTCCTCAAAATGTGGATATTTTACATAAATAACAAAAAATGATTACAAAATTTACCCTAGGGGACCTTGTCCCAACAACAAGGTTGATTTGAAGTTTGGCTATCACCAAGTTCCAATAGAACCAATAGATGAATGGAAGACTACCTTCAAATCCAAGGAGGTACTTTTTGAGTGGTTTGTCACGCCCTTTGGATTGAAAAATACCATCACAACTTTTATGAGGCTGATGGATGACATCTTGTGGCCTTTCACCAACTCATTCGTGGTTGTATATTTTGATGAAATACTCATCTTCAACAAAAGTTGGGAAACATACTTGCAACATATTCGATGGGTCAAACAAAACCCGTGGCAACACAAATTATGTGCGAACTAGGATAAATGTTGCTTTGGCATGAAATAGGTCCAATATCTAGGCTACATCATTGATTTGAAAGGCACACATGTGGATCTGGCTAAGATCCAAGTCATTCAGGAATGGCCAACCCTGACAAATATAATAGAGCTTCATAGCTTTTTGGGCCTTGACAATTTCTATTGAAGGTTTATGCTAGGATTCTCTCATATCACTTAGCCTTTGAGTCAAGTTACCAAGGGCGGAGCAAAAGAATTTTTTTCTGGTCTGAGTCCCAATGGAAGGAATTTGTTGAGATGAAGACCACCTTTTCTCTACACTAGTACTCACATTGTCATACTTACAACAACCACTTGAAATTGAAATAGATGTCTCCGACTATATTATTGGTGCAATTCTCACCTAGCAAGGGCATTCTATGGTCTCTAATACAATTAAGAAATACCCCAAATATGATAAGGAGATGTATTCCATCATGAAGACTTGGAAGTAGTGGAAAAATTACATTTTGGGGAAGGAGATCATCATCCACACTGATCACTGACATCTTCAACTTATATAGACACAAGGGAAGTTGCAAAATAATCACCATTATAATTGGTCCACATATCTACAACAATCTCATTTGAACACTAAATACAAGAAGGGTAGAACCAATAACGTTGCAGATTGCCTTATTCATCCCTTGGTTGTGGCACCGACCACTATTTTGAACTCTTGTAGGCACGAGAGTTTTGGATGGCTACAATTGTACAAAAATGATCTAGATTTCACTAACACATACCATATGTTTATGGATGGCAAGCAAGTACCAAACTTCCACATCCAGGACATGTTGTTATTCTACCTAGGACACCTATATGTTCCTTCAATTGAGCATGCAAGACATTTGGGTCTAGAAAAAACAGTGGTAGTACTACAGAAGTATTTTTATTGACCAAAAATCTGATAGGATGTTGGAAAATATATTAGATGTTTCTCTACTTGTGTCATTTCTAAGCCAACTAGTAAGAAGTAAGGCCTGTACACTCCTCTTCCTAGTCCTAAATAGCCTTTGGAATCCATCTACATGGATCATATGTCTATCCTTCCTTCTACCAAGCATGGTAATGACTATGTATTTGTGGTCATTGATAGATTTTCTAAGATGACTATGTTGGCTACTTACAAGAATAATATCACAACAAAATACATTGGCAAACTCTTCTTCGAATGAATGTGGGTGAATTTTGGGATCCCGATAACCATTATATAAGATTAAGACAATAAAATTCTTAGCACATTCCGATCAAGCCTCTGCTCGTTTTTGGACACTAGGCTCACCAAGTCGGCGACATTCCACCCTTAGACTTATGGCTAGATAAAGGTCATCAATAAGATGACAATGCACATATTGTGCATGTACAACTCCAAGAATCCATGTACATGGGATGAGAGTCTTCCCTATATGCAAAATAACTATACTAGATCTCTCCATATCTCGACTAGACACAATTCCTTTCAAGTGGTCTTGGGATTTCAACCATTGTGCCTGATTGATGTTGGCATGCCTCCTACGGCTACATGGGCAAAATCTATACATGTACAATCTGAAGCTGATAAAATCACTAGTTTTATTAAATGCATCCAACACATCCACTAGAAAGTTCATGATATACTAGAGAAGCCAATGCCAAGTATAAACAACATCATGATCAAGATTGGGTGCGACATAAGTTTCAAGTGGGAGATAAGGTGTAGTTGCATCTACAGAAGGAATACCTTACCATATCTAATCAAAAGCTTCAACCACTTCGATATGGGTCTTACACCATCACTAAGGTTGTGGATAACAATGCTTTCGAGCTAAGTATGCCTCCATTACTTGGTCTGCAATGCATATTCAATATGGACCACCTTCAGCCATACTTCCCACCATTATTGGACACTTCAAACATTGTTTAGGAGCTGACACCAATATATGTCAATATAGATTGCATCGAAAAAGCCACAACTAATTGTATCATGGAAACACAAGTTAAAAACACTCACCAATAGAGGATCCAACTATATCAGGTTGTTAAAGTTGGCTAGCTCCTGGACCAACGCAAGTGACTCTCCAAGGACCAAATTCAACAAAAGTTTCCCCATATCAGGGATGCACTCAACACAATGGGGAAAATTACTTCCTAAGCTCGGAGGATTGATTGAGGCAGATATTGGTGGCCACCCACCTATTCCATTTGGACCCAAAACCTTCTTTCCTTTCAAATTCCTAATTTCCAACACAATTTCCTATTTCAATTTTCTATTTTTGGTAGTTTTTTGGGTCCTGAAATTTCATAGCCATTTTTAGGCCCTAAAAAAATAAGTTTGTAGTAAAAATTTGTTTTCCACAGATAGAACTTTCTAATGGGCTATGGTGCATGAAAAGAAAAGATCGTATGCCAAAGTTACAACCCTGTGAAATTGATGTTCCAACTAACACCAGTGAGACCCACTTTTGGTGCTTTATCTCCTAGGGTTATTTTGGATGTTTATGGTTTTGTTTCTTGAAGATAAAAATGCCTGAGAGATTCATTTTAAAACCTTTCATAAGACATGTAGCCATCACATCTCTTCTCAGAGATATGCTACCATCATCCAAGCTAATTTATTTCATTCCTAAATGTAAATTTTTTTCAACAGTCGTTATTTGTTAATTGAAGTTTTCTTTTGTTGCATCTTTGTTTATTTGTTTAAATATATATTTCATTTCATTCCTTCATAAATATGGATCACAATAAATCTAGGTCTTAGCCTTATGCTTCGATTGATCATAGTAGTACTTAGCTTTCTAGATAATGTCTTTTAATGTTTTGGGTTCATCAAAATCAATCCTATCTTTGTATGTTTGTGGTAGCCCACTGACGTACCTTTTAGTATTTACCTTTTCATCCTTAATATACAACATATACCTTATTAATTCCAAAATTCTATTTGTTTATTCATAAGCAATAAGTTTCCTAGCTTATACTCACAAAATTCCTTAATTTGGTTGTCATAGTACCTTTTTGACATGCACTTCTCCCATAAATATTTCTCAAATTTTTTCCATGACAAATTCTCCGCTCTAATGCTCTTGACATCTTCAAATCATCCCACCATACATCAAATTTTCCTTTTAATATGAAAATGGCTACCCTATCCTTCACTTTTTCAGAGTAGTTGTGTACTTTGAAGTATTTCTTCATCCCCAACAGTTAGGCTTCTACCTCTTCAACTTTCTTATTTTCTTTGTCAAAAGTGGGGGATTTTTATTTCTTAAACTCCTATAGCCTTACACCTTTATCACACCTTTTTCTAATAGCGTATTTTAGTTTCAGAACCAAACAACTAGTTATGGTTGCTTGATTTTCTTTTTGAACTATTGAGTAGAGTTTCTCCTCTCACTATGTCTCTGTTGGCTTGCTTTTTCCTTTTATTGAATTGTTTCCTTCTTCTTTATTAGCTTCAAATACATTCTTCCCTCTCTTAGATAGGATTTTATTGGATTTTTATTTTCCCACGTAGCTGACACCAAGGTTATGTTGTTTATTGATCCGGAGATCAAAATTTTGCTCAAAAATGAAACTGCCCAGAACCTTTCGAAGCCATTGTCAATTCATAGTGTTAATTTTTTTATTCCAATGACACTTATTTTGCTTCAATCCGATGTCATATGAAAAAGTTATGATGTTTTGATTGTTTGGCTCAATAGCTAAAAAGAATTGTAGGTGGGTTGACTGGGCTGCTGAGCGGGAAGTCCATACTGCTGATGTCATGATGATGTCAACATGCCAATGATGCGTACAGGACAAATCACAACTTTCCAAGTGTCATGATCGTACATGTGTGAGTTGGTCAAATTTAATTTTTTGTAGTGTGTTTTGGTGGCCCAATAGGAAGCTACCATGTGGCCCTACCAGAGGCCACCACATGACGCCTCCTCACTATTAAAAAATTTGTTTATGGGCTCATAGGTCTTGGCAGGAATCGAAATCATGACCTACCACAACATATTCCGGACCTCCACCATCTCCCCTATGGGTTGTTTCTTACCCATATACTTCTCCGCATATATTTGAAGTTGTAACACCCCCTCCAGTCTACCCAAAGTAACCATGCCAACTGGGGAAAACATGAGGAGAGATGCTACTATGATCCAATTCGACCTCCTATGTCACCTTAAAGAAGTGGAATCTGTAGAAATTTTGAATAATTTAACACATATTCAATGGAGATTATCCTGATCATGTACTATTGCAGAAAACATACACAATACATAAGCTCCTCTATGTTGATCATCAATATAGCAGCATCAATAACAATAAAACATCAAGAGCATTCACACATTAACACAGTATGTATCTCGGGAAAGCATCTCGCTAAAAACCCCAACTATCTGTATATTAATGATTGAGTCATGTAACATTGCACAGCATAATACTTCCACAAGTATCTCCACCTCTGTTACACACAATACAGCTCATATCTGATCTCCAAATCTCTTCCGCTGCTTGCCTGCCT
>APFE031626628.1:53967-73057 GCA_000404065.3 Pinus taeda | reverse complement strand
TATGGGGCACAATAGTAACAATATGGGCACTGCATGGGTACATCAATATAATAAGTGGGTTGTACTAATAACAATAAGGGGTTACACTAGTAGTATAGGGGTCTAACAGAATGGTGTTTTGTGGGCTCAAAGGGAAAGGCAGATTTTGGGTGCAGGGAATGAGGCACAGTGTTGCAGGGATTTCGATGGGGCAAGGTAGGAAACTGTAATTGGCACTATAAATCAAGTGAGGTGGATGGATCAGACTGAGGAGGAGTTGAAGAGGGCAAGGAAAGCCATGGATCCTCTCTAAACAGTGGAAAACATTAAAGACTAAACCAAACTTCAAGTAGAGCACTGCAATTCTCAATGTATTCTACTTACACTCTTGTTTGTTTAGATGAGAAGAAATAAAGAGAAATGATACATATAACACATGAATAAAATCACAAAGACATAAGAAAGCACTGTACCAAAACAAATGCCACAGGGATCCCAAAGAATGCTGCAAATCCTGGTCTCAATTCCTTAGCCAAAATACTGATGTGAGTGTACAATGAAGCTCAAGGTTTTTCTCAAGAGTCCAACCATGCTAATGACTGAAAAACAACATAATATAGACAAACATAGCCACTCCTTGCCTCTAGGGGTCGATCTCACCTGTTTAGGAGCTGATCCAACTGATCCTAAACTGAGAACTAGAATCTAGGCAACATAACAGCATGCCTCTAGAAACAAGGAAACTTATTCATTCAGTTTGAAACAACCTCTAAACTAATTAATCTACCTCTACAAGTAAAAATCCAACATATTTACATCATGATCCATCAATGTTTATCAAATTACATCATATATTTGCCATTATGAAAGTAAAAAAGTCAAACTAGGCAAAACTGGGCGAAAAACAGAGCAAAACTGGGTCAGACTGGCAATTTTTCCTCTATGCGCCGCGCCTGTTTGGACCAACTTTTGGAGGCCTTCCCAATGTCAAAATCAGTTCCAAGTGTGCTTGTTGGAAATATCTATTCGTCTACTTTCCAACCCAAGTGGAATTTTTCAATTTGGCCTTCATTTTACCTATAAAAAATCCAATCTCCCAAGATTGCTTCCTGTGTGTCAAAATATGGGCAGTGAGGTCATTTTTTGAGTGTTTTTTACCTCTTTGAGGGCTCAAAACCTGCCCAAATTTCTTTTCCATAGGTAGGAAAGCATAAATTCTCATGAAAAATCCAGAAATGCAATTTTTTTGTGATTTAGAGCCCCCTAGCAAAAGCGAGCGCCACATGGCGTGGCGCATAGGGAGGAAAACTCTGTTTTTGTGCCAAAATTTTTTCAAAATGCAAAATTGCTCCAAATTTCTTGAAATTTGGGCTGAACCTTCTCTATCAAGAGCTATGATGGGCCAAGGATGCCTTAGCCAATATCCGGAGTCGATCATGCTCTTTTTTCCTCTTTTACCTTTTTGATGCCTTCCTTAGTTTTGCCTTTAAATTCCTTATTCGTGCCTTGCAAACCTTGTTCCGCGCCATGTAGTGAAAAGCCATGTGTCTCAGTAATGCTTTGTCCCTATCGGCCTTGTCCAGCAGTCTCTCTAAGTGGATGTTGACTCTATCGAGCCAAGACTCCCGATCAGCGTTGATCTCTTGCTCAAGCGAAGTGAACTCCACCCTCCTCCTTTGGGAAGCTTGGTGATTCTCCTGAATGTTTTGTAACTCCATAACCACCTACTGATCTTCAAGTTGCTTATTTCTCTGCTCCAAGTATTTTACAATCCATTTAGCCCTCTTCAAGTTGAGGGACAAGGCTTTGATCTATGTCTGCTGCTCCTGGATGATCTCTCTAAGATTTGTGCTTTCCGGGCCCATATCAACATCCTCAACAAGAATAAAGTCCTGCTCACCTAAAGGCCCTTCCTCCTGCATTGGCCTCTTGCCCTTGTCCTGAACCTGTGGTGCTGATGTCAGAAGTGAGGCCCCTTCCACCCCACGTGGAGATGACACTCGCTTTGCTGCCGCGAACAATTGCCTAGTGCCCTTCCGATAAGTGATAAATATCGACACAGTAGCAGTGTGTGTCTCATGACCTTCATGTTGATCAGAAGGTCCACCTGTCTCGTGCAAAGTCTCTAAAGGTGCCTGAGAAGCTCTGAAAAACTCACGAGAGATGAAATCATCCCAAGTGATGCCCTGCAAGCCAAGCTAATGGACAACCACAATTTTTATAAGAGCAAAATGATAAATATTGTTAAATTGTTGTTGAGGGGTCTTGTGTTGCACTAGAGTGGTCATCCTTTCAATATTTCAGCACATGAAATAAGGAATGTTCATCATCCATACCCGGGTGAAATGCATGAGCAACCTAATGTGATAAGCATATAAATGGGAGAAATGGCCTTCACAGCTGAAATACTTCATGATCAATTTCATTAGTGGAGCATATTCATCTCTGAGGTATCAAAAAGGAAACACTCTCTTGAGCTGCCTCAAGAAACCGGGCTTAATATATGGTTCATAATGCTGCCGGTCAATTTTATGCCTCTTGTTCCATGGCTCTCCAATGTTAGGTATGTCGGTTGCTATTGAGATGGAGTTTGGTGTAAGTGTGAAGGTGACACCAGCTAGAGTGACTTGATCACCATGTAAATGCAGTACAAACAAACGAGCCAACTCATGGTGAAACTGAATGCTAGCAACCTTTTCACAAAATTCATAACATGGCTGATGTCGGAAACAAGAAATGGTAAGAGGGCAGGCCTGCAATTCAACAAGAGTGGTTGGTTCTTCTCTTATGTATTTGCCCCCTCTATGAGGCCTCCTGGGTGCATGCCCCTCCGTGAGTGAGTCACTTTGGGTCTCCACTTCATAATCATATGAAGGATCAGATGCCATGACTGCTGGTGGAAAAACTGTCCTGAAGAGATAGGTGTTGATGTGTCAAATTGTGATGGACTGTCCTTGATGATTGTTTAACCACTTCCACCAAGGGAAAACAATGAAATGAGGGAGGATAAGGGGAGGGAAAAATAGTGGGGGATTAGGGACTGTTGGGATAGATGTAGTTAGGGAAATATGGGATATTTTAGGAGTTTTGTATAAGGTTAGGGTTTGGGATTTTTCAATTGAAAATTTGGGAAAGGGAACTTGGGATAGGGGATTAGTGAATTTAGGGGCTTGAGAAACTTAGGGAACAATGAAATCGGGGAAAAATGGGATAAGGGAATGATGGAGGGATGATGGACTTGGTAGCAAAATGGTTATCAAAACCCTAGGCAGCAATTTTTGTTTGAGGAATTTGAAATGGTAGGGTTTGATTATTTGTTTAAACACTCACCACATCAACCATCATAACATAAACACCAAACTTGGATGAACAGCAGAGTGGAGCTCAACCTACTTGGAACAAAGTGAATTTGTGCGTTTTTGGCGATTCGAGGCTGTTCTGGAACTTTTCGGGCCCTTTAGCTGTATGCGCCGCGCCGCATACCCAATGCGCTGTGCCTCACCAGTGCGCCGTGCCCGTGCAAAAATACACTGAGTTCTCAGGCCCAGTGCGCTGCGCCTCCTACCCAGTGTGTCGCATCGGTCACCAGGAGCGATTTTCACCCAAATTTCTCCTCTTGATTAACAAAATCACTTTGCATTGCTAGTCTTTTACAAATGAACTTTCAAATGAAGGGATTGCTTATAAACAAAGAGTTTTAAGATTTTAGCTCATGAAACCCACTTTTACAATGTTTTCAAAATGACTTGATTTCAAACTCTCTTTTTTGGAATTTTTCACCTTTTTGGCTTTGTGATGAACTAAATGAGCTGAACTTTGCTTGTTTTTGCAGGTGTTGGAGCTTCTTTGGCTAAGGAAAGAAACCAGGGTGCAGATGAAGGAATTTTCAATGAAGAAAACAAAAGTTACATGATTTTAGTACAATAAAGGCTAAATACTCTGTTTTTTTCGTCAAAACAGAGTTTTGAGGAAAAACACATTTTTGAACACTTGTCGATGAAATTTATTGATGATGAAACCTCCTCATGACCTGCTGGTAATTATTGGACACTTTGAAGCATTTATTGGAAAAACCCTAATGAAACCCTAGACCTACTTGACACTGAAACCCTAAAGACAATCTTTTGCAATTTTTAATAAAAAGAAGGTTGTATATGCCTTTTTAATGAACAGACATGAACCAGCAGGTGAATGACATGAGGGACACGAAGAAAATTGTTGGGAAGCCACTACCGTCAGACGATCCATGTGCCTAATGGAATGAAAATGACTGAGCGGGACACCTAATATGAAATGCAACAAGAGGATTTGATCTCTGATGGAGGGATGAAGATACCGACACTAACACTGCTCTTCGGATTCATCGGGAGAGTTTTTGTAGCCAACCATCTTGCTAGCCATTTGATATTTCTTCCTGCAAGGTATATCATGTCAGCTAAACCAAATCACAATAAACCAACGTACCTTAGTATAGTTCGGGGAGGATACCTCATCTGCAAGATCAACAAATCATCATGATACATGTATAACATAATCATGACAACAAATAGAAACATAAAACATAAGCATATGACCATGCAACCGTCATTATAGATAGGTTTCAGTCATCAATGCATGACCTCAACAACAACACACACCACGACCTCATGCATGACAACCACCAACATTACGCCACCATACACTTAACCACATGCAAACATGAACATGCATAAGCGATGCATAGCCATCCACACATATGCATAAACACATGACCAATCATGAATGAACAATACTTGAAATCAAATCTGCAAGAATGATACATGAAACCAAGCATACAAGAATGTAACCAAACATACTACAATGATACGTGTAGGTGAAATAAATCGACATGTAACCAGTCATACACTCATAGCAATGCATTCCACAATCACACCTCAAATTTCACATGACGACGTCACTACAACCATGAACAACATCATGCAAATGCAACAAGCACCTGGACTGCAAGTGTGAGAGACACACATGCAACTGACATGCATGCTTGACCAACACATAGCCCATCTAGTCTAAGGGGTGAACCATGTCCTGATACCACTCTATAACACCCTCCTCCCACATCTACCCAAGCAACCATCCAGCCGAGGTAAACATGCATCGAGAGGCCACTATGATATGATTCAACCTCCTAAGTCACATTAAGGAAGTGGAACCGACACAAACACACCATACAGACATTAATTATCAGCTACATGACCCTAAGGAACCAATCTAATACTTTAGACAACTTGCCTTGGGGTCCCACTAAGTTTTTGGACAATTTAAGGCTCAGTCGCTCCCATGCTATAGGCATGTGTGTGACCAGCAACTCAAAGTTGCTCTCACAGGCTTGCCTACCACTAACAAGAGACCAAAAATGTCAGTGCTATGCCAGTGACTCCAAGATTTGAGCCACTTTTTAAGTCCCAGAGCCCAGATCACTGCCTAGAATTAAACCATCTCTTTAAATAAGTAAAATAACATGGAAATGACAGTACTAAAGCAAATACTTGTTCAAGACCTTGATTGGACCCCTACTACCCATGACAGGAATTTCTTCAAACATATTGCAAAGTATAATCTACAGGTGTAATTAAGAGTTCTAGGCATAGGGGTCTCATACTTGGCTTAGAATCGCTAAGAACCATTGATGCTTCAACACATCAACTATTATTCCATCCATTAGGTCATAAATACATTAATCATTCAATTACAAGTAAAAACATGAGGATATCCATACATGGTTGTTGTCATAAAACACATACATAACCAGCATAATAGGGACAAAAATACTCATGAAAGTACAACCATATAGACCACATACAATCCATCAAAATTCTCATAGAAATACAAGGAGAAATAACCTTTCATTAATGATGCAAAATACAAACTCGGTATGGGACTTCCACCTTCCACCCGACCGTAGAATGGCTAAGCCAAATCTCTCTTCAGCCATTCACCCCCGTGCCATATTCCAAGCATGAATGTGTGATCTCATAGAACACATCATTCAAAAAACCATCAAGGGCTTCCAAAGGCCATCCACCTCAACCCATCAAATAGTGATTCTACCTCACTATCAAACATCACAAAACCATCATTAGATTGGTCTCTATCCAAGCCTTCCATGGCTCCAGAGTGTTTGTCCAACCAAGGCTCCAGGACTAGTAACTTAACCCATAGCTTTTACCGGGTTCTAGAGTGTTTGTCGAACCAAGGCTCCAGGACTAGTAACTCAACCCACCAAGGGTTCCAGAGTGGTTGTCCAACCAAGGCTCTAGGACTAGTAACTCAATCCAAGTTGTTACAGGGCTTCTAGATCATTTGTACAACCAGGGCTTCCAAAACTAATAACTCAACCCAAGCTAAGGAAACATGAGAACCAACCAAAACAAAACAATGAAAGTAAACCCACAATCACCATGGCTATCTAGGAAATGGAAAGGCTAGGGAATCGACTCTCAATTTGTGCCATCCTCCATGCCAATGACAGATCACAGCCAAAAATTCACATGCATATGCTATGCATGCCAAAACTAGTGAAGTAAACATACATGCAACTCAGTACCTGCAAGCAAATCTGTTGTAGTTGTTGATCCCGATGCCTTCTTGCCTTTCTTGCTCTTCCTTTGCCTTCTTGCTCCAAGAATCCAAGTATGCCACACCCTCCAAGAGTGCTCCAAGAAAACTCTATGTCTCCAAGAGTATGAAGGAGAGAGAATAATGAGAGAGATCCAAAAATGAATTGACAAAAGGTTACCAACTGACCCTCATAAGCCTTTTTATGAATGAGACCTCTATTTTCTTAATTTTCCATTATTTTCCTTCATTTTCCTCCTCGCATGCAACTTGTGACCTTTGACCTCCCTTTTCTCCTAATTTCCATTAGTTTCATAAATAAATGTGCCAAAAATGCCATTTTGCCTTTCCAAAGCCTTAGCCATTACCTTTGCCAATTTCCTTAGCCATAAACAATCACAAGTGATCCCCATCATTAGGAATATGCCCAACATTCAACTTGGAATACGTGTCCCATCATCCACGGTTATTATTTTGCTTTTATTTACTTTTATTACATGGAATTTTCATCGGGGCTATTACAAAGACCCTTTCATTGAATACCACATCTCTACTCCTGATGATTTTATGGTTTTCATAATCATATAAGCAATGACAAAAATCATTAACACCATATCCAATGAAGGTACATTTCTTTGATTTTGCGTTAAGCTTTTTTTTTGTTTTCTTTATTAATATTGACAAATGCTTCCCAACCAAAAGTATTTAGAAATGAGTAGTTTACCTTCTTACTCGTCCATGCCTCCTCTAGATTACCACGATCCAAGGAACTTACAGGCCCTTTGTTTATTATATAAACATCAGTATCTACAACATCTGCCCAAAATTGTGAGGAAAACCTTGCATGTAATCTCATACACCTTGCACATTCCGTGATTGTCATGTTCATCCTTTTTGACACGCCATTTTCTTGTGGTGTTCCTGGAACTATATTCTCTCTATGAATTCCATTGTCTGAACAATAATTATCAAACTCCTTATTGCAATATTCACCTCCATTATTTTATTTTGAGACCCTTCAACTTCTTTCTTAGCTCGTTCTCAACCAAAGCTTTCCTTTTCTTAAAAGTATCAAAGATATCATATTTATTTCGAATACAATAAAACCAAGTTTTCCTAGTTGCATCATCAATAAAAGTAACATAATAGGGAGAGCCACTAAGAGATAATACCTGAGCAAGTCGTCATACATTTGTATGCACAAGATCTAATTTTTCACTCTTCTTTTCTTTCCCAACTCTGAGAAAATTGACTCTTTTTTGTTTTCCATAAACACAATTCTCACATAAATCCAAATCAACATGCTTCAAACTTGGCAACAAATTTCTTGAGTGAAGAATTTGCATCCCCTTCTCACTAATGTGCCTGAGCCTAATATGCCACAATGTCGTATATGCGCCTGTGGATGCTAAAGCATTGATAAAATTAGAAACAACATTGCATAAATACAATGTACCAAGCTTTTCTCCTTTTGCTATTACGAGGGCTCCTTTAGTGATCTTCCAGGTATTGTCTGTAAATGTAGTTACACAACCTTCACCTCCCAACTACCCTGTTGAAAGTATATTTTCTTTAGATCTTGCACATGCCTTATCTCCTTTAGCATCCATTAGTTTCCATTCTATTATTTTATAAGTACCTCACACATTCCAATAATTTAATAGGGTTTATCATCACCCAGATGAACTTCTCCAAAATCTCCTTGAACATAGCCATGAAAATGTTTCATATCAGGGGTGGCATGGAATGAATCCCCTAAATCTAACACTCGGGCATAAATAGTATTTTCTAATGAAATAATCAGAGCATCTTTCGACACATCACCTGTCACATTCGCTTCTTGATTGTTTTCTTGGTGTCCATCTCCTTCTTTTCCCTTTTGAGATTTATAGTGTTTTTTCCCACATTTCTAGCACACTATCCCTGATATGGATTTGGATTTGTCTTTCCTTGACTTCCTGCAATATCATGGGTTCTTACCTCTCTCTAGTTTTCTTCCTCTAGTCTCTATAGTCAAATCATTACACGTTGTCTCACCTGAGCTTTTCTGTCGCATTTCCTCGCTAATGATAGCACCAACAACATCATCAAACTTTAAAGTACTAAATCCATATGCAAAATTACTAATGGCCTTGACTAAGCCATTCTAACTTTTTGATAATGAGCACATAAAAAAAACAACCCTAATTTCACCTTCAAAATTTACCCTACAAAACTTAACTGACTGGTAACCATGTTAAATTCAATTAAATTATCAGCAACAAATCCACCTTTTGACATCTTCATATTAAATAAACACTTCATAAGAAATACCTTGTTTGAGGCTGGGGGTTTTTCATATAGTTTGGCCAATGTTGTCATTAGACCTTGCATTGTCATTTCCTTTAAAATGTTGAAGGCCATCAATGCTGCTAGGCACAATCGTATTGTCCCTAATGACTTTCTGTCAAGAATCTCCCATTGTTCATCTGTCATACTTGTTGAATTCTTTATTTTTTTGCTCAATGGTAGGTAAATATCTTTCTGATACAAATAATCCTCCATTTGCATCTTCCATAGTTGGTAGTTTTAGTCGTTGAATTTCTTAACCCTAAACCTACCATCTTTTGCGATTGCTCCAAAAAATAAAACAAAACAACAAACAAACAAACAAAACAAAACAAAAAAACAAACAAACAAAAACAAAACAAAACAAAACAAAACAAAAAAACAAAAAAACAAAACAAAACAAAACAAAACAAAAAAACAAACAAACAAACAAACAAACAAACAAACAAAAACAAACAAAACAAACAAACAAACAAACACAACAACAACAACAAAAACAAAACAAAAACAACCAAACAGACAAACAAACAAAAACAAAAACAAAAAATAAAAAACAAAAACAAAGACAAAAAACAAAGCAAACAAAAACAAACAAAAAAACAAATAACAAAAATAAAAAACAAATAACAAAACGAAAACAAAAAACAAAAAAAAAACAGATATATGTAGTTCACCCTATTTGGTCTACATCCATGGAGAAACAACTAGTCCTTTCTTTATATTACCCAACAAATAGAAGGGATACAACCTACAACAAATTCGTTATAACTTCCTCTTCGCTCTCACACAACCTCCTCTCTTTTTCTCACATGGAATAATAATACACGACCACCATACAATTCTCTCATATAAATCGAATGTTCCCTTCTAGGGCAAAAATACCTAAATTAACATAAATTCAACCATCAGACCTTCTGCCTAATGAACGACCTAGATTGACTACAAAATTACAATATTTTACAAGGCAATTTTTATATAACTTTTTGCTTCGGGGGCGCTGTCCCCCAACCCTTGGGGGGTCTAGCTGGTTACTGCTACCCCCATGGACACCCCCCCCCCCCCCCCAGTGGCACTAGTGGAGGAGGGGGGGGGGGAGGCATGGAATCACCCCACACACAACCCCCCTGGTCACCATGAGGGACTAGGATCCAGATGCAACTGAAACAAGACCTATGAATTAGGAAGATAATTAGGCTCCACACCCAACAAAGAGAAATTCATAAATGATCTTAAAGAGGTAATAATAATGCAAGTTAGTTAGCTCAATGATTTCATGTATACCTCTTAGAAAAATTGGTGTGTATCCTTTATGGAATAAGATAGAATAGACAAGTGTGTTGTGGGAGGGAGCTTAGGAAATAAAATGAGAATAATAGAAACAATGACCTACCACTTGCTATTTTTGTTCTCTTGGTGCGGTCTAAAGCCCAATATGGGTGAGATGTGTCTTGTGTATCACATTTACAAATGAAAATGAAAAAAGTGTGGTCTAAAAAAAAATTTGGATCATTACCCCAGTGTAAAATAATACAATACTAAAACATACCATCATAGATCCATCTTAACCCCAAATCTTTTAAGCATCGAGAAGTTTGTGTTTCAATTATTTTTTATCCCACTTTGTGTTTAATAAATCTAGGGGTATGATGGATTTATGTCGGTTTACCTTTTCAAATCAATATGTCTTTTGTTTGACTACTTTATTTGTTTGTTATGAGTTATTTATTCAGCTGATTTAATTTTTGTCACTGTTTTTTAACTTGGAGGAAAAGAAAAAAAATGATGGAATGGAACATTTGAAATAAGGATTAATGTAGACCCAACTTTGGTTTCTCTCGTTGAATTTCTTAGTTCAGACCCCACTTAAAACCTCAGAACATAACTTTTAGAGGTGATTGATGTCTCTTACATGAATGCTTTAATGTCAATTGTTCTGTTTCAGGTGATGGACATGATGATGAGCGTGTAAGGATCTCAGATGGATGCTAATGACCCAACCATAAGCTACATGTTACAAATATCTTACATTATTACTATATTCCTTTTTGAAAAGATATACAATAAAGTTGCTTTCAATTTATTCGGACTAGTTTGTGTGTTCATGGATTCCATGTAGTAAAATAGTAGGCTTTTAAGATAGAAAGAGTAAATGATCTATATGACTTTTTACTTCAAATTCTATTGAGATTTATGTTGTTGTATCCATTAGTATTGCCTTCAAGTTTCATGGGTTGTTGTTTTGGATTCTGATCCTTCTAGGATATGGCCATGATATAAATTTACATTGCATCTTCTGGAAATGGTGAATTTAAAAAACATCACCTAAAACCCTAACTTAAAAAGAAACGCCTTTGTTATTGTGCTTGACCAGATTTCCTAACATTCTTAAGTTAAACTTATCAAGACACTCAAAATGAGCCAACCTGATCTCGTGACAATTCAAAGGTACAACTATCAAGATTGAGTCATCTAAAGAAAGTTTAACTTAAAAAGAAATGCCTTTGTTGTAGTACTTTACCAGGTTTCCTAACAGTGTTAAGTTAAACTTGTCAAGACACTGAAAATGAGCCAACTTGACCTAATGAAAAGTCAAAGTTACAACTATCAAGATTGCCTCGCCCAAAGAAAGTTTGTCTTGGGAGTACTTGCAGTCTCAAATTCCGAGTGACAAGCACAGTTTTAGAACTTGGAACCAATCTTCAAATTGGTCACCTATCATAATTGATTTTGAACCAGACTTAGATCAAACTGGATTCAATGAACCATTTTTTTAAATACATAAAATAAATAATTTTTAATGAAAATAATTATTTTTAAGATTCCAAACCATTAGAGACAAATATGCAAATTTTTCTCATCTCTATAGTATATACAATGTAAGGGTTTACCTACTTATGGTGCTAGGGCAAATGTTCAACCAAGGATGTAAGTCAAATTTTATTGGTTAAAAATAACCAATGCTCGCTTTATGTTCAAGTGTGCAATCATAGTACTCCATTCAACCTTTTATTTGCCCATTCAAATCACATATGCATATGTTCAAGCAAATAACAATTATTGATACGACTTATCATAGATATCATTGTAAGCAAGGTGGAATTTGTCAATCATTAATCTATCAGGATAGCTAATTGTCTCCACATGTTTGGGGTGTGAGGACGTAGTTAATCAACAAAGCACAAAATAACAATTTATATGCATTTATATATAGAATTTTGGATGGTTGTATGAAGTCATTTTCCTTCCAGTCAAATTTTCCTAGTTGCAAGACCATTATAAAATATTTACATCACCACGTGGTGGCTATAATGTATGCCAAAGTGCACTTTCTTGGGACTATATAGTCACGTCATACTATTGCACAACTTTCAAACCAATATAATAGACCTACAAATCCATAAATGAATAGTTAATGTTGTAGGTCGACTAGTTGTGTGTTCAAGGAAAATTTGAGTTATAGCAGTTTACATGGAAACCACTAACCCAACAAATAGAGTAAATAGTAATATATTTTAATGGGTTACAAGTAGGCAAGTGAAAAAATGCACAAAACACTTAAATAAAGCACCAACAATATTTTTAACAAATGATCTGGCAATTGCACCTTTGAGTCATTGGAAATGCAGTTACGGTTGGAATTCTATCCAACGATTTAATTAGTACAACCACGCAACAATTAAAAAAATCAGTGAAAAACTAAGATTACCTTGGCAACCGTAATGGAAAAACCAGCAAAGATGGCTTCTACATATGCTCATGGATTGTTACAAATAAGAGCTAAACACTTTTTGTCAAAGATTGTGTATTCTTACCCCCTAGTGATGTTTTGCACATTGTTTCTTTACATTGAATTGTTTTGTCAATTAAAAAAAAAACATGCCTCATCTTTGTTATCTTTTGTAATTGCACCAGAAGTTACAATATTTCCCCAATGGGTTGTTTCCATCTCCGCTTTTCATGTTGTTTATCAATTCTATGGATAATAACATCCAATGAATCCTTAATTTTATTTTCCATTTTCAATAACTTTCACAACACTTGTCCATTTTTAATTTGATTCCAAGAAAAGAAAATGATCTCATTTAGAACTAGATGCAACTTTTATTCAAATTCAGGTGAATTTTGGTTACAGGCTTGTGACTGATGTCCAATGTGACATTTCTTTTTATTGAGTATCTTTTCCATATAGTAAAGATGGTCAAAGCCTAAAAAAATCCCAAACAATTTTCACGCGCGCAATAGCCCAGCCTAAGCCTGCGCTGACCTATCCGTCACTGCCCCTATAGATCCCTCTCTCAGTAGCCTCCAGTTGCTGAGGCCAACAAGACCATGCATCCCTCTGAGGAGGGAGATCCTCACTCTTCCACGCAGCCAGGGAATGAAGAAAACGCACAAGCCTTCACATCTCTCATCGCAGAGAATGGAGCTCCAAGGAATAGGCCAACAGTCAATAAATCTGTAAAGAAACTTGAAAGTATCCTAGAGATTTCTCTTCCTCTAGCACTTCCAAGAAGAGCAGCCATCTCTCTGGCATAACGCAGACTTTTTGGACAGTTCACAGGGCTATGGCCTCCACCCAAATCAGTGCAAAAATGGGTGGAAAGAAACTGTAATGCAACCACACAGGGGAAGATAGCAATACGATTCTGTGGAAGGGGATACTACATCTTTCTCTTTGAAACAAAGGAGGACAGAGATCTGATATTTAGAAATGGACCTTACTTCATGGACTCCAGAGGTTTATACTTGAACAAGTGGACGCCAGACTTTCATCCGGAGATGGATGTCCCAAACGCAGTGCCTGTGTGGGTCAAGCTCCCGCATCTTCCTCTTCACTGCTGGGGAGACGAATCTGTAAAGGCTATAGGAAACACGGTGGGAAAATATATTAACAGATGTGAGCCAAAAGACAACATGCACACATGCGCAAGAATATGTGTGGAAGTAGATCTCGGAAAAGGCCTCTCAAAGACAATAAAGATCAAGGTCGACCAGTGGACACACATTCAGCAGCTAGAGTACGAGCAAATACCATTTAAATGCAAGGTATGTCACGAGTATGGTCATTTTGCAAATAGGTGTCTTAAAAAAGTAGAGCATGAAAATGTAGGAGAGCAAGAACCTACATGGGAACAAGTGAAAAGGAGAAAACCTACCAATAAGTAGACTGCATCAAATATCTATCAGTCCCAAGAAGCAAATGAAACAACCTCCCAGCCTCCAGCAAAGGTTACTGCTCCTGATCACACAACTCCGAATCCTTTTGAGCCAATAGAAGACTCCTTTGATCCACCCTCTCCCAGATCCCCTCCTTCAAACCCCATCTCTTTAACTCACATATCCTCCCCCAACCCTATATCCTCTCCACCTCCTCCCTCACTGGATCGCATCTAACTAGAAACAAAGCCAAAGAAATCCCCCAAGTTTGAGATCCACAAAAAAAAAGTGGGAAGGAAATCCAATAAAGAAATCAACGATGAGGCAACAGCTAAAGAAATGGACCTAGGAACACAACAGCCAATGGATTCATTCCTTTGGAAACAAACAGGAAGTCATGAAAAAGCTCAGCAAAGAGGAAAGGGAGGACCACACCAACACAACAGTAAATAATTATAGTGGTCTCTGGGAATTGTCGCGGCCTTGGCACCTCCTTTAAAGTCAATGTATCACGAGAGATTTTAGCTAAGGAACAACCAGACATATATATGATCCAAGAGACCAAACTAAACAAGCAAGAAAATCAAAAAATGATTTAGAAACTAAAAAATTATGAAGGAATAGCATTAGAAGCCACAGGAGCATCCGGAGGAATCAACACCATTTGGGATAAAAGAAAATGGGAATTAATGACCCAAAAAATCAGCAGACACTGGATTTGAACAGAGTTGAGAAATCTCAATACAAAAGAACAGTATAGCATTATAAATGTGTACTCCCTAAATCACTATAGAGAGAAAGAACAATGTTGGAATTTAGTTAAAGAAGAAATAGCAGAGAGACAAAGTGGGAACTTAATCCTGGGAGGAGACTTAAATCTGATAAGGAATACAGAATAAAAATTTAGCGAAATCTTCCACAACGATCTGTCAAGAGAAGCTCTTGAAGGAATGATTGAAGAACACAAATTAATAGACATTCCACCTAGCAATGGAAAATACACTTGGAACAACAAAATAATAGGAAAAAACAACATAAAAGAAAGGTTGGACAAAATTCTTATTCACGAAAGCATAGCAGCGGCTTATACTCCTGTGAAAAGTAAAATTGTTCACAACTCAACTTCAGATCACAAGTCGGTGATGCTAACCTTGGGAAAGCTGGAAAATCAAGGACCCCTTCCCTTTAGATATAATTCAATTTGGGACAGCAAGGAAGATATTGGGAAACAAATAAAGGATAGCTAGAAAAAAAGTGTCACGAGATCTCCCCAGTATGTTTGGGAAACTAAGCTAAATAACCTAAGGATGCACTTAAAAAATTGGGCAAGAGAAAATGATCTCTAGGACAAAGCTAGGAAAATCGAATTGCAAAAAAAAAAGGATAATCTTTGCAAGGAAAAAGAGAACAAGGAAGAAAGTAAGCAAGATCATATACAAGAAAATGAAATATATTTGGAAATATATAAGCAAAATAGGAAAGAAGAAGAGGAAAGCAGACTGAAATCAAGATGCCTCTGGCTGAAATCTGGAGACAAAAATACAGACTTCTTTCGTAATACAATGAAAATAAGGAGGTCAAAGAATCAGATTGAACAGATTCAAGTAAATGGTCAAGAAATAAAAGGAGTTGAAGCAATAAAAAATGCAGCGCGTGAACACTTTAAAGAACTCCTCTCAACAAGTGACCAACAAGCAGCTAATGAAGAAATTTTGCAGCATATAAAAAAAATAAGAAACCAACAAAACAGGGGATTAGACAAAGAAATTATTAAGGAAGAAGTCAAAGAATCTATGTGGAATCTCCACCCTGATAAGGCACCAGGTCCAGATGGGTTTACAATGGCCTTTTACAGACAACATTGGGAAATTATAAAAAAAGATCCAATGAGAATGCTCAAAAATGCTTTCCAAAAAAAAAAGATTGGAGGAAATACAAAATCCTCCTTCCTAGCCCTCATTCCCAAAGAACCCAATCCTACAACTTTTAACAAATATAGGCCAATCTCCCTTTGCAACTCGTCTTATAACATACTCACCAAAATTCTAGCAAACAGAATGAAAAAATTACTTCCGGAAATAATTTCAGAAAACCAAAGAAGATTTGTCCCTAAGAGGCAAATCACAGACACTGTGATAATTGTACAGGAGGCTATTCACAGCAGTATCCAAAGAAAGGAGAGAGGAATGATTGTTAAGTTAGATATGGCTAATGCTTTTGGTAGAGTTAACCATAACTTTCTTGCAGCAGCTCTCAAAATGTTTGGCTTTTCAGTAAATTTCATAGAGATTATCCAAGCATGTATATCAAATCCTTGGATATCTCCATTAATCAATGGATGACCCAGTAAATTTTTCCAAAGCACACGAGGGCTGAGGCAAGGCTATCCACTTTCTTCATTCTTGTAAATCATCATGGTTGAATCGTTGAGTGCTATGTTGGAAAATCAGAGAAAAGTGAAAAAAATAGCATGGATCCAAATATCGAGAGGATTCAAAGATATAAACCACTCTCTCTTTGCAAATGATACCCTTCTCATAGGCGGGGCATCCTACATTATAGCAAGACGATTCAAAAAAGTCTTGGATGATTTTCTCTTAGCTTCAGGAAGAATTTTAAACAACTCCAAATGCATAATTTATTGCTAGAATACCCCAACAAAAACAATGCAACGTATCTCACAAATTCTGGAAATACCTTTACAAATAAATTAGAGCCACTTCACTTATCTTGCGCTGCCCTTAGCAAAGGAAGTGGTAAAATCAGAAGTCTGGAACAAGCAAGTGGAGAATGAGGGAAAAAATTCTGAACTGGGGAGTGATGTGGCTCAACCTGGCAGGAAGAGTGACACTGATTAAAGCACTTCTCTCGCCCTTGCATATATATCAGTATGCAATCATTATGGATCCGGCAAGTGCCCACAAGTAAATGGAACTGATAATTAGAAGCTTCCTCTGGCAAGGAGGAAAGCATGATAATAAAAAATTCAACCTTGTTAGATGGAAGCAAGTTACTCTTCCCTATGAAAAATGGGGTATAGCAATACGCCTGTCAGAACTAATGAACATTGCTGTAGGGACAAAAATTATCTGGAGATTGATAAATAGGAATGGTCACTGGTGGGAAAAAGTTCTAACAATGAAATACTTAAATTGTCACAGAACAAAGTTGCTCACTGACACTATTCCAGACAGGCCATGCACCCAAATTTGGAAATTGGTTAAAAAGATAATTCCTCTTATTAGAGATCAAATATCCAAAAATCCAGGGAATGGCAAAATAATTTCTATCTGGGAGGATAGAATAATGGGGAAAAACACCTTAAATCAGTAACAAAATTTAAGAGGAACTTACCCTGTAAATTCCTACATGGTCTTGAACTTGGACAAGAAATCTTCAATGCAAGAAAAATCATTGGGGTTTAATGTAAGCAACTCATTTTCAAGATGATGGGCTCTAAGTTCATCTTTTATTCCAAAAACTTTAGTAAGCTGCTCCATTGCTTTATCAGGAGTATCAAGTTCAGCAATATGGAATCTGAAGCCGGTAGAACTGCATGCGACTGCCACCTCCTAGATCTGTTGTTTCTGACTACTTTCAGGCCGAGAGGACTACTCTGTTTTGTTGGGAGCATCTGTTCCAGTGAGGAACCCCTTTCGTTTCACGTGAAAAGGTTTCCGGTAGCCCTAGCTGCGTCATTTTTTAGATCTAGAGGTATACATTGTTTATTTGCAGTTTACTGTTATTTTCTCTCTGTTTATTTCGGTTTCGGTTTATTTAGCTATTTTTTTACCGGATCTATACCTTTCATTTCTGCGTATGCTCTTTGCCCTGCGACTCTGTGCGATCTGGGCAAATCAGAAACAGAAAGGAAGAATTTTTCTCATGTGTATGCTCTTTTCCCTGCACTTTAGTGTGATCTCGGAAAATCAGAAACATTGAGGAAAATATTTAGTTTCCGGGTAAAGTTAATTTTAAGCCGTAAGGCTTGTATTTTTTGCATGTCCGTGTTGGGTTTTGTGTTTTTGTTTTGTAGGGAGAAAAAGAGCTTTCTCAAACAAGCACGCAATCCAAAGCATCCGTGACTAAAAGAAAGCAAAGCCTCTCTCTCTCTCTCTCTCTCTCTCTCTCTCTCTCTCTCTCTCTTTTTGTATAGCTCACTTAGTTCAAAGCTAATTTAAGAGAGTAGAGGTTTTGGGTTCAAATCTCCTTTTTGTTGAAAAATGAGCGTTTTTTTCATTTCCGCACATTCCCGCACTTTACCGGCGCCTTCATCAACTTTTTTTTAAAAGGTCATAACTTCTTCATCCGGAAGCCGTTTTCAGAACCGTTTTTTTTTTAACCAGCCTAATTTTTCGAACTCTTTCCATTGGAACACTTAGTTTCAGCATATCTAGCTTCAATTTATGTCAAAATGGAAAGTTCATGCCAAGTTATCCTTGACAGCACCAACTACTTCCAATGGTGGTCCTACATTGTGGATTTACTTAGAAGTAAAGGTCTTTACCGAATCACCACAGGCCAAGAAACCAAGCTAAAAGATGAAGAGAAAGCAGCCAAATGGGAAAATAGGCAAGATCAAGCACGTGGGTTGATAGGGATGTCTATCTCTCCCGATCTTAGATTCCATGTTGCTGAACTTGATATTCCTGATAAAGAAATGGAGCAGCTTACTAAAGTTTTTGGAATAAAAAATGAACTTAGAGCCCATCAGCTTGAAAATGAGTTGCTTACATTAAACCCCCAATGATTTTTCTTGCATTAAAGATTTCTTGTCCAAGTTCAAGACCATTAGACTTCTTTTGGAAGGTGTTAAAGTTAAGAAACAAGACAGTGCCCTTATCTATTGCATTCTTTCTAAGTTGGGACTAGCCTACTCTGTGTTTGTTTCCACCTTCCATTTTACAAGAGAAGCCTTCATTTCTTAAGGACATGACTACAAGCCCCCTTCTTTTGATGCTTTTTGTGATTCTTTAATAAGAGAACAAGAAAAACTCTTATACCTTGGTCTTCTTAATCTTGGAAACTCTTC
>APFE031626628.1:13863-49545 GCA_000404065.3 Pinus taeda | reverse complement strand
AGAACACCAAAAGGACACCGCTCACCAACAGATCACAGATCAATACACCAGTATTTTGACGTGGTTAAAACCCTCAGAGAGGGAAACAGTCCACGGCCTGCGCCAACGTGGCTACTACAGGCAATTTATTAATAAAAGAATGAAAATATACATAAGCTTCTCTCATGCACGGTTAACCTACAAATGACCCTCCATGCGCTTTAAATAGAATTCATGGACCAATCGGGTGTCAAGCCATGGATCAAGTGTCGGTAATACCGAGGCGAGAATGAACCGTCGGTAATACCGAGGAGAGAATGAACCGTCGGATTGTAAGTTACAAATGTACATAGTAAAGAAACACACTTTACCTAACTCTATACTAGACCAAGTTATACTTAACTATTCCTACGTGTTGGAATATCCTAACAGATGGAACAACAAAGTTAAAATAACTGGGTAAGATGGAAAAAAATGGCAACACCACCAAGACTAAAAAGTAAGTGGGAAATTTTAAAAGTCCATCTAGCAGGGGTTGTGCCCATCAACAAAGAAGAGCAGGATGAATTTGTTTGGGACCCAAACAGAGGGGATTACACAATGAAATCGGGGTACAACCTCCTCCAAAAAAATCACAATCAAAATGATTGGAGTCTTTGGAAGGCAGCTTGGAATTCAGAGAGTTTTCCCAAAATTGAAGTCTTCACCTGGACCCTTCTCAAAGGTAAAATTCTTACCTCTGGGAAAAAAAAGAGAGGAATACAACGGCCCTCAAAATGTGTCATGTGTCAAAAGGAGGATGAAACAATCCAACACCTCTTCAAAAGCTATATGGTGGCGAGAGAGTGCTGGAAACAGCAACAAGTCCTTTGGAAATAAACATAAATCCAACAATTCAATTGACAACTCTTCATAAAAACTAGGATAAAAGCTACCCATAAACAAAGAAAAAAAAGGCAACAATAAATAGGATATGGAAATGTCTCCCTTCAATCCTATGTTGGCGAAATTGGTTAGCCTGAAACAAATGCATTTTCAAATAACAAAAGCCAAATCTAGGCAAGATCCTAGCAAAAACTTGGAACCAAGTTGCAGAGATAATAAGTGCAAATGGAATCTCAAAAAAAAACCAAAACAATTTACAACAAGAAGAGAAAGACTAGTATAGCAAAGCAATGTTAGAAAACAAAGCAAAAGCATAAGCTATAGCAAAAAATAAAGAATTTCACACAAACAAGAATTTAGAGGGTAAAGAATTTGCAGATTGGAGCTGCAAAAAATAACCCAAGTAAAGCAGGGGCAAGCAGAGTTATATTAGATCCAAATGGAAAAAATAATAACCTATGAATGGAGCCTTGGAGAAATGACAAACAATAGGGCTGAAGCATACAACCTCCTCCTATGCACAAGGGTTTTAAAAAAAAATGCAATCAATGACCCTATAATAATAGGGGACTCAGCTATCATAATAGCCGCATTAGATGTCAAAAGGGACTTCAAAATCATAGCCATCAACAAAATCTATCAAAGGATCAGAACAAGTTTTGAAAGTCTGGGAAAAATAACCATAAATCACGTCCTGAGAAACCAAAATAAGGACGTTAATAGCCATGCCAATAAAGCAATTGACAGACCAGCTGGGATTTTCAAAGACAATAATGAAGTCTATGAAGAATGTATACCATGACCCCCTCACCCAGTATGAGGATCGAGAAAGAAGGTTTAGATCCGAAGAATATTACGAGAAATATTTCACGGGGGAAAAAATAAAAAAGAAGAATCAAAACGTCAATTCAAGAAGGAGATTGCATAAGGAAAACAAAGAATATATGTCAGCAAAGGGTCTCAACTTTAATCAACCTTGCTCAAAGCACACGATTCCCACAATCCCAAAACAACTACATTATATGATGAATCAAGATCTTAATTGTCCTCCTCTCCTGGGCGAAAATGACATTAGTCATGTCATTCACGAATGCCTGGACTGTAATGGTATTCATACACCTGCGCAGGCTCCCAGGCAACCCGAGACAGTATGGAAAACAACAGCAGCAGGTCTATCCTCAACATAGACCAATAAATTAGGAACAGAATTCACAAAACACTTAAGAAATGCCGCAAAGTAAGAATAAGGAGACAGTTGAAGAAACATCGCACAGGAACCATTGGATCCCGATGATCAATGGACGAGGATTTACTTCAGTAGTAGTGGAAGAGGAACTCGGAGAAGCCGTTGCTGGTGGCAGATCAACGGTCATCGGGCGCTAACATGCTCGAGAGTTAGTCAAAGAAAAAAGGCAAGTTTTTAAGCAGGAATGGTTTTTGGGGATGAGATTAAGCGGTAAGTGGTTTCTGGAGGGAACTACCCGATTCCACTCATCGTTGGACACGTATCAAGAGGGGGTGTGAGAATACAGCTTTATCGGGTGGGTATTCTCTGGGTGATTTGCCCACCCGAAATCCCTGCTAGCCGTTGGATCTACGTGAGTGGATCGACGGTGGTGGAGTGACGTGCAAGTTGATGGATCAGCGATCGGCAGTGTCCATCAGATCTGACAGAGGAAAATCTACGGTGGAGATTGAGCCTAATAAAAGTAAGCTTTGAAAATCACGCTAAGGCTTTGCAAAAGCAAAAATTGTTTTTTCCCGTGTGTTTGTGTTTCCCACTTTTCGAGGATAGAGGTTATGGTTAAGTCCGTTGTGTTAAGTGCGGGTTTGGTTACCACGCAAGGCATAAGGAATTCATGTCAAAATCAAGAAAGTTATCCCATAGATCAGAAACACGACACCAACACTCTAGTTTTTGAAGTTTATAGAATCAGGGTTGTAAAAGTAGTTACGGGGACTACGCTCCCATTTTGCGCACTACTTTTGAACTAGCCCTCATCTGATTTTACAAGGAACTAGCTTCCTTTCCCTTTCTTTTTTTTGCAATATATAAAAAGTAACTGACTGTGTTAAAAAAAAAATGGTCAAGGCCTACTTCAAGTAACTTTTTTTTTTTGTCTTTTATGTTGAATCATAATCTGAGAATATCAATGACATCATCTGAGAATATCGATGAGTGCAAAATTGTGCTGTTATATTTTTGGAAGATTTCATTAAATATCGATTCTTATAGTAGGTTGCAATACACTTCAATTTTTGTACAATTTAGTCAAAGTTAAGAAAAAATTCACATGCAAAAGCCCAAACAGAATATGGGATGAAATGATTTTAAACTATCTTAATAATTTTGCTTGTAGGAAGTGGTCCTTAGTTAGAAAGAGGCTTTTTCTCCTCATGATATTGAGATAAATATGCATATGTAACTATCATATAATATAAATAAAATATGAATGTGAGATGCAACTTCAGGGGAAGTACAAGTGACTGAAAGTTTGGCTCCAGACTAAAAGGGAGAAGGGGTTGGCTTATAGTCTTCCATGTGAAAGTGGCGTAGAAGATCAAAGGCATACTTGGATTGGGAAAGGGAAATACGTTCCTTGGATGGAAAGACTTGAAGACCAAGAAAATAATGCAAGTGTCCTAATTTTGTCATTTCAAACTGTTTTTTAAGGCTAGACTTCACATGGTTTATAAGGTTGGGATCACTAACAGTAAGGATAAGATCATCAACATAAAGAACAACAATGATAAGAGACTTACCCACTTTCTTGGTGTAGACAATATTGTCAGAATGCCACCTAGAAAAGCTAGTATCTAAAAGAAAGCTATCCATTTTGGCATACCAAGCCCGAGGGGCTTGCTTGAGACCATAAAGGGATTTCTTAAGCCGACATACAAGGCTAGATCTGTTTTTATAAAGCCAAGAGGTTGTTCCATATAGATTTCTTCATGCAAGTCCCCATGCAAAAAGGCAGATTTAACATCCATCTGATGGACTTCCCATTTGAAAGAGGCAGCAAGGGAAAGAACAAGGCAGATAGAGTTCATTTTAGCAACAGGGGAGAACGTTTCAGTATAGTCAATGCCTTCAACTTGTGAAAAACCCTTAGCAACAAGACGAACTTTATGTTTATCAACTTTTCCATTTGGTCCATACTTGGTTAAGTAAACCCATTTGCATCTAACAAGTTTTCGTTCCTTTGGAAGAGGAACAAGATCCCATGTATCATTTGCTAATAATAAACGATATTCTTCATTCATAGTTGCGTCCCAATCTGGATGGCCTAAAGCTTCTACAAAGGTGTCAAGATCATGATTCACTGAAGCTTGAGCCAGTAAAGAAGAGGCTTTATTGAACTGAGAACGTGTACGTCGCTGATCAATAGGATCACGTGCAAGAGAACCTGTTGCATCCCGAGTAGCACAAACCCATTTTGGAAGCTGACGAGTTGAAGGAGGATCCTGAGAAGGTGGGGGAGGATTGTCATCCTCGTTGTCATCATCTGAAGAATAAATGTTTTCAGAAGTATAAGGGATAGAGATGAGTGGCACATCTGTCGAACTAGGCTCGTAGGCCGATATATTTTCAACAAATTTTACATCCCTTCTAATGATAACATTTTCAGACTTAAGTGGAATAATTCTATATCCTTTAACATCTTCAGAATATCCAACAAAAATACATTTTTCACTCTTCAGTTCTAAAGCTTTATGTTTCTCATCTAGAATATGGGCCCATGCTTCACTTCCAAAAACATGAAAGTGACTTACATCTGGTTTAGTTGAACTCCATGCTTCTTTTGGAGTGATATTCTTTAAAACTTTAGTAGGAGTGCGATTTACTATGTAATTTGCACAGTTAATTGCTTCTACCCAAAAATTAAGGCTAAGTCCTTTAGATTGAAGCATACAATTATCCATTTCCTTTAAGGTCTGATTCTTCCTTTCAGCTACACCATTTTGTTGTGGAGTATATGGAACAGTGTGTTGCATTTGAATTCCATTCTCAGTGCAAAAGTTGATGAATTGTTGTTAACATATTCTCCATAGCTTAAGAATTTGATGTCTAGATTGTTTCTCAACAAAGGCCTTAAAGGCCAAGGACATGTTAAATACTTCACTCTTGAGTTTTAAGAAGTACACCCAAGTGCGTCTAGAGAAATCATCAATGAAAGTTAATAAATACTTGTAGCCGGAGAATGAAACAACTGGAAGTGGACCACATAAATCACTATGCACAAGCTATAAAGTGGCCGAGGTGTGCCAAGAGGCATGTTTTTCAAAACTATCCCGATGATGTTTTCCAAGTACACATCCGAAACAAACACCATCTCTACAAGATACCATAGAAAGACTTGTCACCATATTTTCTTTACATAGATTTTGAAGGGAGCGATAGTTTAAGTGACCAAATCGCTCATGCCAAATTTTGTTCACTTCATCATTATGAGCAAAAAATATTGAGGGAAGAGTTGATGACCCAAAGTTGTTAAACTTATACAACCTTGTAGAATCATCAGCAATACCAGTAGCTAAAATTTGTCTAGGATCTCTTAAGTCCTTAATTACAACATCATGCGGTGAGAATTCAACGATTTTACCTTCACTTGAATGAGTTATTTGATATACAAATAAAATATTGCAGGATAAGGTTGGAACACATAATACATCATTAAATTGACCATTGTCTAGATGAATAGTTAAAGTCCCTACAACACTAAGAGATCTATCATCACCAACATATATATTTTTGGTGTTACAATCATTTAAAGAAGAAAACATGGCTTTGTTTTTGGCCATGTGATAAGAAGCTCCAGAATCAATGAGCAACTCATGAGAATGAGAGGAAGAAGATACATTTAGTGCATAGCCAGATCAAGATGCTTGACAACCGCATGCAGAAAGTGCCATTCCTAAAGATGAAGCTAAAGTTGAAGAGTGCTCCAAATGGATGTTATGATTCTTCATTGCTACTTCCAAGGCTTCCATCTTCTTAAAGCATTTGGTTTCTAAGTGGCCATCTCGATTACAAAAGTGGCAATGTCTATCAGTCTTCTTCCCTTTGTTTTTATTTGCCTTATCATTTTGTTGAAATGATTTCTCATTTTGAGGCTGAAATTGCTTAGGACCCTTGTTTGGTTTAGGACCATTCCTTTTAGGATACAACTTCTTGGGATTTTTTGAATTTGGTTGTTGTTGGGTGGCTAACTCTTTCTTAGAAGAGTTTCCAAGATTAAGAAGACCAAGGTGTAAAAGTTTTTCTTGTTCTCTTATTAAGGAATCACAAAAAGAATCAAAGGAAGGGGACTTGTAGTCTTGTCCTTGAGAAATGAAGGCTTCTCTTATAGAATGGAAGGTGGAAACAAACACAGAGTAGGATGGTCCCAACTTAGTAAGAATGGAATAGATAAGGTTACTATCTTCTTTCTTAACCTTAACACCTTCCATGAGAAGTCTAAGGGTCTTGAACTTGGACAAAAAATCTTCAATGCAAGAAAAATTATTGGGGTCCAATCTAACCAACTCATTTTTGAGTTGATGGGCTCTAAGTTCATTTTTTATTCCAAAAAATTTAGTAATTTGTTTCATTGCTTCGTCAGGAGTATCAAGTTCTGTAATATGGAATCTAAGATCTGGAGAAATAGACATCCCTATCAACTCACGTGCTTGATCTTGCCTATTTTCCCATTTATCTACCTTATCTTCATCTTCCGGTTTGGTTTCTTGGCCTATGGCTATTCTGTAAAGACCTTTACTTCTAAGTAAATCCACAATGTAGGACCACCATTGGAAGTAGTTGGTGCTATCAAGAATAACTTGGAATGGACATTCCATTTTAACATAAACTGAAGCTATATATGCTGAAACTAAGTATTCCAATGGAAAGACATCGAAAAATTAGGCTGGTTTAAAAATAACGGCTCCGAAAACGGCTTCCAGATGAAGAAGTTACGGCTTTTTGAAGAAAAGTTGATGAAGATGCTGACGAAGTGCGGGAATGTGCGGAAATGAATGATAATGTTAAAAATAATCCGCCCCCTTTCCAAAATTAATCTAACTATCTCAACAAAAAGGATACTTGAACTCAAGACCTCTACTCTCATAAATTAGCTTTGGACCAAGGGAGCTAAACTAAAAGTTCAGTAAGTTTTGGAAAAGGGGAAGGTTTTTTTTTTTTTTTTTGTCACTGAAGCTTTGGGTTCCGTGCTTGCTTGAGAAAGCTCTTTTTCCATACAAAACAAAAAACACAAAACCCAACACAGACATAAAAAAAAAACAAACCTTACGGCTTGAAGTTAGCTTTACCCAGAAACTAAATATTTTCCTCAATGTTTCTGATTTTCCGAGATCACACTTAGGCGCAGCCGAAAAGAGCATACGCATGAGAAAAATACTTCCTCTCTGTTTCTGATTTGCCCAGATCGCACAGAGTCACAGGGAAAAGAGCATACGCAGGAATGAAAGGTATAGATCCAGTAATAAAAAAGAAGCTAAATAAACCGAAATAATAAGCAAAGAGAAAATAACTAGAAACTGCAAATAAACATTGTATACCTCCAGATCCTAAAAATGACGTAGCTAAGGCTACCAGAAACCTTTTCGCATGAAACGAAAGGGGTTCTTCACTAGAAAATATGATCCTAACACAAAAGAGCAGTCCTCTTGGCCCAAAAGTTGTCAGATTTAGTAGATTTAGGAAACGATAGTCAAATGCAGTTCTACAGGCTTCAGATTTGGATCACCAATGGACGCGGCCCTCAAATATCTCTGATACCATGTAGGAATTTATAAGGTAAGTTCCTCAGATAGAACACCAAAGGACACCGCTCACAAATAGATCACAGATCAATACACCAATATTTTTGACGTGGTTAAAACCCTCAAAGAGGGAAACAGTCCACGACCTGAGCCAACGCGGTCACTTCAGGCAATTTATTAATAAAAGAATGAAATTTTACATAAGCTTCTCTCATGAAAAATTAACCTACAAATGACCCTCCATGCTCTTTAAATAGAGATCATGGACGTATTGGGTGTTAAGCCATGGATCAAGTGTCGGTAATACCGAGGAGAGAATGAACCATCAGATCACTACATATCGTGACCATGGGATTGTAAGTTACAAAAGTACATAGTAAAGAAACACACTTTACTTAACTCTACACTAGACCAAGTTATACTTAACTATTTCCTATTTGTCAGAATATCATAACATGTTTCACCATCTACCATTTGTTCCTTATATCGCGTCATTTATGGGGGAAACATTATGGCGCTCCTGTGATGGATCACCTCCTATCGGCACCAACTCATTATCCAGGCGGTTGATCTAGAGATCCCTTTCAGTACCTTGGAGCTTGCATGCCTCAATTGCAAGTTCTTCATGCATGATGACAGACTTTCATCATTGATCTTCGGTTGGGTGATTCCACGAGTGTTCGACTTCAACCCATTTTTCACACTTAGTGCACTGTACTGGAAATACCTTGAGAGCCATTGTCATTATTGGTGGTTCCTCTCACGCTTGTTAACGGTTTTCATTATTGACCATTAATCAAGCAAGTTTCTATCATGATCGACTTCAACACATTTTTTTGCATGCTAGAATTTGTACTAAGATCAGTTAGGTTTTCAAGACCCTAGTTTAAGATTACATCTATTTGGGCTGCATGGATTAGTTTGTGATTATATACATGACTCTTTGATTGGATGGCTATGACCATACCTAAGTCTTCGTGTATGGCTATGACCATACCTTTGTTATTATATATGGTTTTATCAATTCGATGGCTCCGTCCATACCACAAATCAAGTTTCATATGTCTTTTGGATGGTTGCGCCCATGCCTAGACTACATGTATTTCACTCTCAGAGATATCAGTTGTAGTTGCGCCTGTAGGTTCTTCAAGATGATGTTACAGTTCAGACAGTTTTTTAAAGCATTTCACCCGTCCCACTCTCTTAGGCTTCATACTTTAGGGGGCATCTGTTACATAGTAGTTTGTCACTATCCTCATCTCAATCCCTTTACTGTGTCTTGTATCAAATAAACATGTTCATATCTTCCCATTCATGCAAAAATATTAAATAGTGCTCTCTAATGTTGAAGATTGACCCTTTTTCTGTATGTTTCAGTACCATTGCTAGTAAGCCATTAAAATGAGCGATGATCCCTTGTCATGAACAATCCAATTGTGACATTGTCATGGGTGTACACGTGTTTCTTGTGATGGTCAAATTTTAGGGCTCGACGCAAGGCTTCTAGCTATTTATCGCAACAATTGGTTTGCGTGCATTGCCTCCTTGCGATGTCAGCGTTGAGCTTTGGTTCATGACTTGTGACGATCTAGAATTGGTGAATTTGTTCAAACAATTGGCCTTATGGATGTCTCTAGAGCTAGTTGTTGGGTCAATTTGGATCACTTTTCCTCCTTTGGGATGGTGGTTTTGTCTCTTGTGCAACCTCCGTTAAGAATAAGCTCCCTCTCCCTCATTTCATGGAGACTCTTTCTCCTATAAAATCACTGACCATTGCTATGATCTGCCAGTTCCTTTAGTTGGGCAGTGCTAGCTATTTCTTTTTAGCTTGCTTTGAAACTAAGTAGATAACTTTGCTGTGAGTGTGACAAGTGTGAGATTTCTAATAGTTTGGTAAGAGGTTGTGGAGTGCATTAACCTTGTATTAGAGCTTGTGAGTGAGAGAGAGATATCATCTATTTTGTAGACCCATTCTTGAGAGTGAAAGCTTGAAGAAACATACTCGCTCGACCCTCTGAGAAGGCTTGCGACATCAAGAATTGGTTGTAAGCTTTTCTCTTGATTCATTTTAATATAATCAATGATGATTTCCTATATCATGTGCACAATTTACTTGATAGCTTATGATTTCTTTACTTTATAAGTAAATAGACACTGTTGTTCTCAGTTATGTGCTCTGTTGTTCTCTTGTGGTGTTTCAGGTTGATTTCTCATTGAGGAAAAAGAAACCAAAGCTGGAGCAGCGCAACGGAAACTTCATCAACCACCAGTTTGAGGTAGGCCTCGAATGATGACTATTTAAGGGTATCAATTGTTGTTTTGTCTTTACTATGACTAGGCCCACTCTAGGGCTAGAGGGGTTGCTTTTTTCCACATAGGAACACTTTCCTTTATCACAAACCCACCAACATGTTAGATGGTTTACCCAGTAAGAAGTCCCAACTTGACCTCAGACCATTTCAAGTAGGAATCCTAGAAGTGGGTAGCAAAGAAATGCCTTGATTGTGAGAATGGGTAGAGGTAAGTGTGATGTCTTTGTCGTAAGCAAGTGTGTACTTGCAGCGAGTCAAGTGAGATTCATGGGCATTCTATCACACAGAGGGGAAAGTAAGTGTATCCCTTAGAGGCATGTAATAGTATGCAAGCTAAAAGGAACACTGATCCGGATTTAAATAGGAACACAACAAAATATAGAGATAACCATATACACAAAGATGCAGTGGAAATAATACTTTATTTCATTAATATAAAATATCTAAATATGCTTACAACAAGAATTGGAAATAAACTAGTTAGGGCGATGGTAGCTTATCTCTGAGAAGAGATGTGTAGCTACATCCCTCTAAACTATTCCAAATTGTGTTACAATGAGGCTTGAAGCCCTATTTATTGTTGAGAAACAATGGAAAACCCTTCAAATTCCAAAACCTAACCCTAGAGGATGAAACCCCAAATTGTGGGCCCCGTTTTGGGTAAATTGGTACATCAATTTCCCGGGGTCGTAACTTTGGCATACGATCTCCATTTGACGCATATGATAGCTTGTTAGAAAGATATATCCAAGAAACACCACTTTGGAAAGGACAACACGGGATGATGGACCCATTTTGCCCAAAAAATTTCAAAAAAACGTCGTTGAGGGCCTCAAAATGGCTCCGGAAGTTCAGGAACTGAAAAAACTGCTAAAAATAGTAAATTCTGCTACAATTACGGAAACTGAAAAACTGAAAGAGACAGTTGCGGGGGTCCAAATGGGATAGGTGGGTGGCCACCAACATCCACCTGGATCATTCCTTCCCCCTTAGGAAGCAATGGTCCCCATTGCATTGAGTTCCTCCATCTGCTCAACTTGTCCTGCAATCTCTGATGTGTCCAGTAATGGTGGGAAGTAAGGTCGACGACGGTCCACATTAAACACTTGGTGCAAGCGAATGAATGGAGAAATGCTGTGCTTCAAAGCATTGTTGCCCATAGCCTTGGTACTGGTGTAAGGACCATGTCGGAGTGGTCAGAGCTTCTGATGGGCTCTTGTAAGGCATTCTTTCTGCAGATGTAACCAAAATTTGTCACCCACCTGAAACTTATGTAGTACCCCTGTGTGTGAGGAGAAGTTGTTCCTGTGTTCTGTCATGACCGTATCCCTTTGCTGTTGCTAGTGCTATGTGGAGGAACCCTTTGCGGGGGTCATGGATGTAGCAACGATCTTCCCCTTACTTTGGAAGTGAACCAGATAGAAAAAAAAATTCCTATTCTGTGATATGAGCTTGCTACCTTCCTTAGCAGTGATCAAAGATGTGGCAGTAGGTGGGGCTATCTCTGGTATCCTATATAAATAATTACTCAAAGAAATAATGACAGCATGAGGCCTTGACTCATACAGAGCATGTCGCCTCCATAAGTATGGCTGGCGTAATAATACATCACAAACATCCAGAGGTGTAACATCACACAATACCTCGTATGTGAATGGTTTGATGTTGTAGGGAAGGCGACACTGCTGGAGAACTTTGAGATCTCGTCCTTCATGAAGCCACCCGATACTGTATGGCTACAGGTGTGGTGTAGTCGGTAGGTCCAACTGCTTCACGACCTCTGCTGAAATGAGGTTCTTTGGCTGCCACTGTGGACAATGAATTGCAGCGGTGAACCCTTCACCCAGATCTATGAGTGGAAAAGATGTTCCCCCTCCTATGGCTCTTCGGGCTCATTCTTCTGGATCTTGGCAGTAGCAACAGTGGCGCTAGGATCCGCGTCAATGATTTTCTTCCCTTTTTCATTCCCCTTGTCGGGCTTTGGCTCAAGGTCGGAACATGCATCTGATTCGGAAGACTTCAACTCGGCCACCAACATCTGCCTGGTCCGACGCTCAATTGTGTTATGAGTGGGACTATTGTGGAACTCACACCACTTTCCTGTGTCCTTCTTCGGCTTCGTGGTATTGTTATTTTCTTGCGGCTTCAATGGGTTGTCATGAGTCACCCCACCTTGGCTTTGTCCTTTGGGCTTCGGATTTGCAGATCCAAAGTCTCGCTTTTTCTGTTTTAACTTTTGCTCGATTTTGACAGCGTATCTGTATGTTGTGCCAAGTGAGGAGATGTTCAAGAACTCCATCTCTTCCTGGATGTATCTGTGTAGGCAGTCGTGGTATTTGAGTACCAGATGCAGCTTAGAATCTTTGATACTGAATTGTGTGCGAAGGGTATGAAAAATGTTTGTGAACTCCAGCACATCTTGGTGTCATCCTTATCGCAGTGTGGTCCATTTGATGTATTTGTCCTCATAGCTTTTGACAGGCTAGTACTGCTCCTTGATGGTATCTCAGAATGAATCCCAAGTGAGTGTGGCTAAAAATAGTGAGCCTGTGCTTTCATCCTTCTGCTTGCAGTAGGTTTCCCACCAGTCCTTGACGTGGGGGGCTGCTTTCAGAAGTGCGAAAACGATCTTTGCCCGACTTGAAAATTCATAAACAGAAAAATAACCCTCTAGCAGATTTAACCATCTATCTACGACATATGCGTCTATCTGGCCCTCGAAGATGGGGATTTCAAAATTAACTTGTACCTTAAACGGCATGGAATTTCCAGAGTAGCTGCTGGAAGCCGATGCATCGCTTCTAAGTAGCCGCTGAAGGATCTGCACAAAGCTATCCATCACTGCGTTCCTTTGCCGCTCGAGCGCTTCTTCAAGCAAGATTTTGATAACACATCCTACCCCCTCGTCTTTCTTCTCATCCGCCGTGGGAAGCCATCCGGATTTGCAAGGCTGCTCTTGCAAAGGTTTGACTAGTTCAAGCCCTAACTCCATATATCCCGAAAAGAAAACTGCTCTGATACCGCTCATCCAGATTTAAACAAGAATGTTAAAAATATAGAGATAACCATATACAAAAAGATGAAGTGGAAATAATACTTCATTTCATTAATAGAAAATACCGAAATATGCTTACAACCAGAATTGGAAATAAATCAATTAGGGTGATGGTAGCTTATCTCTGAGAAGAGATGTGCGGCTACATGCCTCTGAACTGTTCTGAACTGTGTTACAATGAGGCTCGAAGGCCTATTTATTATTGAGAAACAATGGAAAACCCTTCACATTCCAAAACCTAACCCTATAAGATGAAACGCCAAATTGTGGGCCCCGTTTTGGGTAAATTGGTACATCAATTTCCCAGGGTCGTAACTTTGGAATACGATCTCCGTTTCATGCGTATGATAGCTCGTTAGAAATATCTATCCGAGAACTACCACTTTGGGAATGGAAACATGGGTCCATGGACCCATGTTGCCCCTAGATTTCCCAAAAAACGTGGTTTACGGCCTCAAAATGGCTCTGGAAGTTCAGGACCCGAAAAAACTGCTAAAAATAGTAAATTGTGTTACAATTACGGAAACTGAAAAAACTGAAAGAGACAGTTGCGAGGGTCCAAATGGGATAGATGGGTGGCCACCAACATCCACCTGGATCAAACACACAATCTTAATAACATCACAAATTGGAAATGAGAGTAGACCACAATCCAAAGTGATAGGTTAAACCAACAACATGATTTGAACAATATTCATACAATTGCATAGAAAATAGTTCATACACAAATGCATAAGTTAAATAACATAGATTACTAACACAAAAAAAATAGTACAACTACAATAACAACATATGCATGAAACATTTTGGCTTTGTTATATATATCTATATATATATATATAATATATATATATAATATATATAATGATATATCATATATAATATATTATATATATATATATAGTGAAAGTTCCATCCATACATACACCATTGACAACGACTAACCTTAATTGTGGAACACTAAAGTCCACACCACCTACTCCACTAAAGAGATGTACTCGCTTGACACTATGTAGAAGCAAAGGCTTCTCACAATACTATGTAATCCTTCTCTAAGGAATTCCTAGCCAAAAGATTGGCTCCCAAAATTCTTCACTTTGAGTTATGAGGTTCTATATATTGCAAAGAGTGGGGTGACCCTTGATATTCCCCTTTGACTCTTGGACTATCCTCATGACTCTCCACGTTACAATAGTGATTGTTTATATTCCACTAATCACACTTGGAATTCCACTTACAACATGTTTACAATAATACAATTTCCAAGTATACCCATGTAGGACAAAAATAGGCTTTAGTCAGCTTGAAAAGATAAAAAACATCACTTGGGGTCTTTGAGAAAGACTAAGTTGTTAAGCTCCTCACACTGATCTTCGGTGATGAATTAATATTGCGCTTGGGGATTTCCTATTTTGTCCCCGTACTACTTTATGACATCTTTTTTGAAGCAAAATCTTGCCTCCAAAGCGTTTGGGTATATAGTTCTGAAAGGTTTGTCCAACTCATCCTGAAGCATCTGTAACATTGTCGTGAATGTTGATGTTGTTGATTTGGAGGAGCATCAGATGTGCTCTAGGCCTCAAATTTTGTAGGAAGGCTTGGGAACATGCATTCGAAAGAACCAAGAAACCCTTTTTGGAAATTTCACCTAGAGACGATTTTATGAAAACAATTAATATTTTTAATAGGGTTCTTATGTCTAAACCTAGGAAATTAAAATATTAATGGGCATTAATCTAATTGTGGGTGAAACTTCTAGAAAAAGAGGGAGATCAAGTAAAAATGATCCCAACCTTTGATTAATATTTAATCTAGGCCATTGATTGTCCAATAGGAAGATATAAGAAGTGGCTTGAGGGTCATCTGGAAAATACATGAAGAGAGATCAAGAAATCGATTTTCTGAAGTAAGAAATTCGTAGGAGAAAAATTTGATTGAGGATATTTCTTGTAATAGAGGGGGGAGGATAGATTTTAGAGAGATTTTTTTTCTCATCCAGAGAATCATCAACAGAGAGAGGCAGAGGGTAATCGAGCAATGGCAGTGCTGAGCTAGAGGTGTTGACATACAACCACACGAGGCATCACAAAAGCCAATAATGAGTTCAAAATTGGAAGAGGAATTTGAGTTTCAAAGGATAGGATCTAGGGTGTGTAACCTAGATGTAGAAATTAAATATCCTGGGAAGAAAATCAACGAATCAGAGGAGTGACATAGTCCCAAAAGTGCTTGACATTGGGTTGACAAAGACACTGCGTAAACGAAGTGCAGAGGAAGCCAGAAAAGTTAGGGAGGAAATTAGTCTAGGGCGGCATCAGTCGGGATTTCCAATGATAGTATGAGGTAACATCACAATTATTTCTACTAGTATTTCTCTTTGTAATAGAATAACCCCACGACATATTCAAACATGTATTAGAAATTTTCTACTACTTAATAATAATATAACCCTCAGAGTTTTTGCACTGGTTTTCTCGCATTGGGTTTTCCAGGGACATTTTTCCAAAAAAATAGTGTCATATGTGTTTGTATTTCATTTCTCATTTTCTATGTTTCAAAATCATATTAATCTGGTGTAGGATTCTTTAGTAATTTACTTCAATATTTCAAGAAGAAATCTGAAATAAGTTTGTAATGTAATTTACGATCTAGGTGAAGTAAATCGAACTAGTTGTAGTAAGATTCCATATATTGTTAGATCTAGGAATTTTCACATGGTATCAAAGTTGTTGATGTGAAATAGGAAGAGAAAATCTAGCATTGAAGAAATGGCCAACTTCCTACAACAAGAAGCAGTTTTAATCCCGTAAGGGATTACATACTTCTATCCAGGAAGGCTATATTGTCAATGTTGTCTCTCTCTGAGTGAGTCGAATGAGAGGTAAGACTGACAGATTGAGAATTTTCCAAGGAAAGGGAGCCACACAGAGCCTCAGCGCAAAGCTACAGGGACACAATTTTTTGCAAGGTAAGTCGTGGGTAGAAAATTTGTTGTAGGAAGGAATCATATTGCATAGTGATGGAATAATTCGTTACTTGTTTCTTGCTGAGGAAATCAATATTTTTCATTTGCTGGGTAGTAGAGGGGCAGAAGCCTTACCATCTCCATGAGGAAGTATGTAAGACAACGTAGAAGCTATTGATTAGGGAGAAAGAGGGAGTTGTTTGACTATTTTCGTAGGATATGAAAACCAATGGCTTGAGGGATCAAGACAAGTTGGACGGAGCTTCCAACTATATCATTTGGAAGGCTAGAATGTCCTTACTTCTAGATGAGAATTCCCGCAAGATGTATGTCGATAGTGTGGTAGTTCAACCTGTGCATGTAAATCTTCTTAATAATTACACAACTGAGATGGCGAAGGCCAAGAGAATGATCCTGGATGGATTCAAGGATCATGTGGCGTGCCACATTTTTAGCAAGGAAACTACTAAGGAGATGTGGGATTCTTTGGCCATGTTTGATCAAGGATCTTTCAAGCAACGAAATATGTTCTTAGTGTAGAAGTTAAGATCTGCTCAGATGTAGAAGCGAGAGTGTGTGGATCCCTTCCTCACAAAGTTGAAAGAGACTCGTGATGATTTGTCAGCTCCCAAACATACACCTGAGGTTTCAAGGTTAGTTAGACTACTCCTAAATTTGTCTCAGACGAGTAGCAAGTCTTTGTCTAGAGAATCCTGGGAAGAGTAGCATTCCGTAACTAGGATGAAATGTGGGAATATCTAAAAGAAGAGGAGTTGAGGAGAGACCTGGTTAAGGTCCAACTTGATGTGAGTAGTAGTAGTACTAGGTTGAAGACCAAGGAGAAGGAGGAGAATGCAACCATTTCATCGAAGGGGCAATAAGGACAACATAAACGAAAGAAGGACATGTCCACGATGAAGTGTTTTAGATGTGTCAAGGGGGGGCACTATGCATCCTAGTGTCTTTTGAAGAAAAAGTACAAGGATGAGAAGCATGATACTAAGGTTGTAGCCGCAAAGATTGAACAACAGGAGGAATTCACCATGACAGCCAAGACACCTCCAGGAGGTAGGTTGTCTGATTCAGAGCTATAGTTTGATGGAGATGCAAATGGGTAGGATACTTGAGGAGCCCGCCTATTATATCATCACCTTGCTATGAAAGCCGATGATCAGTAGCAACAGGATGGAGGGGTTTTTAGTTTGTTCCATGAAGTGCTGTAGAGGCAGATTTAGTAGTTAGTAGTGCCAGAACTTGAGGATCGTAGAGTAGTGGGGCAACACTATGTTGAAGCATAGTACAGAGCTTTAGAAATGCAGTGAATTCAGAAGATAGCATGGGACTAACAGTAGTTAGGATTTTGGTACTGAGGTGTATCCACTAGGATAGTTGTCCAGTTTTGGCTGTTTTAAGTTGCTCCTCCCAGAAAATGAGTTGTATTACAAATGTAGTGTTAAAGGCATTAGTATAGTTGTTGTAATAATGTAGTAGTTGGTCAACAACATGTTTGACATCATCAGTGCAGAAGAAGATGCTTTAGATTCAGAGCAGTATGTAGTAGAAGTATATTGCTAGAGCACATTCCTCGCTAAATGCGAGTGTTGATTTAGGGTAGCATCATATGTGATCTAGGCCTCAAATTTTTGAGGGAGGCTTGGGCACATGCATTACAAAGAAACCGGAAACCGTATTTGGAAAATCCACCCACAGATGACTTTAATAAAATAATTAATATTTTTAATGGGGTTGCTAAGTGTAAACATAGGAAAATTAAAATATTAATGGGTATTAATCTAGTTGTGGGTAAAACTTGTAAACAAATATGGAGATCAAGTAAAACTGATTTGAGCCTTTGATTAGGAGTTAATATATGTTGTGGGTTGTCCAACATGAACATATAATAAGGGGCTTGAGGGTCACTTGGAAATTACACAAAGAGATATCAAGAAATTGATTTTATCAAGTGAGAATTTCTAAGGAGAAAAAATTGATGGAGGATATCTTGCAGCAGAGGGGTAGGGATAGCTTCCAGAGAGAGAGTAATTTTCTTAGCCAGAGAATTATCAGCAAATAGAGGCAGAGGGTAATCCAGCAATGGAAGTGTTGAGCCATAAGGGTTGATGCGGAGCCAAGCAGAGGCAACATAGAAGTCAGTGAGGAGTCTGAAATTTGCAGAGGAATTTGAGTTTCAGAAGCTGGGAGCTGGGGTGTGACACCGAGAGGTATAAATAGAATCTCTTAGGTAGAGAAATGACGAACCAGAGGAGTGCCATAGCCCCCAAAGATCTTGACGCTAGAATGACGCAGACACAATGCAAAGGCAACTAGTAAAGATGGGCAGACAATCAATCTTGGGCTCAATCAGTCAAGATTTCCAGTGATAGTCTGAGGTAACCTCACAATTCTTTCCCCTTGTATTTCCCTTTGTAACTAAATAATCTTGTGAGGTATTCAGAGATGTATTCAAAATTTTGTATTGCTTAATAATAATGAAACCCTCAGAGTTGTTTTGCTAGTTTTCCTGGATTAGGTTTTTCTAGGGCAATTTGTCCAATAACAACAGTGTTCTATGTGTTTGTATTTCCTTTCTCAATTTATATGTTTCAAAATCATATTTAATTTGGTGTAGGTTGCTTCAGTAATTTACTTCAATACTTCAAGAAGAAATTCCAAATAATTTTGTAATGTAATCTACGATCTAGGTGAAGTAGATTCAGCTAGTTATAGTTGATTTCCAGAGACTGCTAGATCTAGGAATTTTCAAATTTGGGCTATTGATGTACCTTTTCATGTTCTCTACGCCAATATGAAAGTCATCACTGGTGGCTTTACACATGAACTACTCTTTGTACTTCTCGACATCCAACATGACTTGGTTCTTCTTCAAGGCCTAGGTGAGGGTTTCAATTGAAGGGATCTTGTGTGTTCTCACTATGACATCTAGACTCCTAAACAACCATGCCTAGGAACCCTCAATGCTAGTAATGAGTGGAGGGAGCTCCTCATAGTTACGAATCAACATCTGAATCTCTCTTTTGTCATTGGTTTCATTCCCTTGTGCAAGTATAGCGAGGCTCCCTTGTACCTTATTGGATATTCTTGATTGTGCACAATAGAAGTGTAAATGTCTTTGAGAGTTTTGAATGTCTACGTGCACTGTTGATAAAATTCATATAGATGGACAACCACTTTATGCATGATAACAAATATTGTATATACTATCTATATGGTGGCCTCTAAAGTTGATATCTCCACTACTATTTCTTTCTTCATCTCTTTCATTCCAGATCTTGCAGAGTGCTCTATTCTTTGTTGGGCCTCTTCCAAGTCCTTCATTCAATCATTCTCTGCTATGAAGAACATAACTATTAAACTCGTGGATTTTGTATAATCCTTGTATTTTATCTCAACCAACTGCTCAATCTGTTGGCTACTCTTCTATCTAAAATTCTATCTTCGCAATTTTCTCTGTTAGTTCACCTTTTCCTTATTCCTATTCATGTTTCTTCCTTTCTTCGCTTTCTCTCCTCCTAAGCTCTTATTCCTCTTTTAGCTTCTTCTCTATGTCCTCCAATTTCCCTTTCAGCTCTGCCAACCTTTTCTTCTCTTCCATTCTATTATCCTTTCAAGGTGTTGCCTCTTTACATCTATCTTGAAATCTACTCTCTCAACAAGTGGATATTCTTTGAACTTTTATCTTTCCTCAACCTCTACGCTCTCGACAATCTTCCTTTTGACTTTGTCTTGCGCGGGTTTGTTGCTTAGTGTTGTTGTTATTTTTTCTTCCTGTGGTTCTTCTACCTACAGTCATACTTTCCATTATACAACCATGTTGATTGGTTCATTGAGCCTAGAGGAGTTATATCAATACCTCCAAGGATATTCCTCTGGCCAATGATATGCCCTGTCGACCCATGGGAAGTACACCTTTACATAGTGGTTTTTGCATATGTAGTAAGGATCATACAGATTGAAACTCTTGGTGCCAAACCCAAAATTCTTCAATTCCTTGGCCTTGACATCTACATCTTTCAAGGTATGGATTTCACACAATCTAATCCGCAAGGGAAGAGTGGGCCATGCTACCTTCTGCCTCCTATACAGTCTTAGTAATAACCCTGTGGAGATGTGGTATGCAAACTCTTACATGACCAACATGTCTGTGGAAAACCTTGGTAGCTCATGTGGAGGCTTCTTCATGCTGAACATCGTGAAGGTGCCACTGGGTGACGTATACCAATATGTAATGTTAGTAATTGTGTGCATTGCTTCTAGGGACATGCAAGGTGGAACCCATGCAAATATGATCCTATATAGTGGGCTGATTAAGTGGTCAGACAATTTCCCCATGACTTCTTGGTAGCTTAACTAATAGAGAAACTTGCAATATATATTTACAACTTCCTCTAATGGTGTCCATGTCCAACCCATTCCAGGTAACTATTCTTGGGAAACATTTGCATCAAAAAGGTACACAGATATATAGAATCTTGCTTGTCCATCCTAGGGTGGATTTAGGGTATTTGACACATGAACTTCAGCTAAAAATCCAACATGTCTGACTAGTTGAAAGGCCTTCCTTTACTTTCCTACTAATCTAACATAACAACCCAAGTCCGCGGGAAGGTATTCGTGCTCACTTAACAATACAAGTTACATGACAATATGACTAGAAGTTTGTAAGCCTTGCTAAGTGACTTCATATTGTAGACCTAGTTGGGTGTCATCCTAAATTTCGATTGTTCTTTTACTTAACACTTCGTGATAACTCTAGTGTTTCAATTGTTGTTGGGAGTGAAGAATAGTGCATCAATGTAGTTAACCGACTGCGAAAAGTGATACATATGATGATAGTTTTCCATCCTGAAGGTGGCAGGTTGTGCCCCACTACTATTTCTCAATGTCATCATCTCGAGATTGGTATGTGAGACAACCAAGTGAATGATATCTACGCACAATAAGGTGGGTTACCTGCATGCAACCATGTATAAGCCTGACATGTGAATGTTGACATAGACTTGTCGATCTTCCAGATCTTCCTTGAAGCTACCTACAAATATGTCCTTTATTTCTTTCCATGTGATCTTCATGTCCTTCTCTATGAAAAGTTGCATCTTTGTATAGATGGGAAAGTTCAGTGACCCCTGGTCAACCATGTCTCCAGTGTTGCTCTCTACATTTTCCTTTGATCTAGCTCTCTTGGAAACCATGATGCCTATACTAATGAGAGAATGCTCAACAACTGATGACCCTAGAGACAGAGTGGACACTCATGGAAACAAACTGTCATCTTGAAAACAAAAAGTAGTTCAAGGATCGATCATGCAACAAATTAGGCAACTTTTGTGTATTATTGTCCAACAGTGACTCTTAGAGGCTGGAAATCTATCAATTGGAACTGCTTATTATGTAGTCGCAACTACCAGTGAGACCTACTGCTGACTAGAATTGCACAAAGCATAGTCCACTGAGGCTGACTGTGGACTGCAAGTGCACAATTCAGTCTAGCTTGGTTTCTCGTTGGGATTGTGCATTACATAATCCAAATGGGTAAAACTAGGCACTCTCTCCCAGAACATCAGAGAGAAAAGAGGAATGCTAGTGACAGGTCGCTTCTGCACAATTCCTTGATCCAAGATAGACCCTCAAGTTCTGGGAATGCACAATGCATACGGAGAAAAGTAATATCTGAGCCAAGGTAGCCTAGATCTACCCAAGGGAAACATGAAAAAAGTAGATAGAAATGCATGAGCGAAGGATGGTGAAAATAGGAGTGAATAATGATGCATGCAATCAAAACCAATGCTAGAATAAGTGAAACGGACGAACAACGAAGCTACTGGGGAGAGTCACCACAACAAAGATCGTTAGTGCAAAAGCAATTTTGTGCATGCAATGCTTAAGAAAGACAACGAAAAACTTGAAACAACACAACTATAAGTTAAAAAAAATAAAAAAAATCGAGTAGTGATTCAGTAAAACATGCAAAACAATACTCACACAAGAAAAAGCGAGAGAAAAAGTAGAAAAAGACTTGAAAAACAAAACATACTTGGAAAATTTGTGCCGACTGTGCTCAAAGTTTCTAGATGCCTCAAGAATGCCAAAGCTCCAAGATTGAATGTGTGGAATGAGTTACGGGGAACCATTTAAGTAGATTTGGTAGAATCAATGTTTATGATGCACATTGCAAAAATAAAGGAAAAAGTGACAAGTGAATGCAACTTTCTAAAATCAACTTGAGTGTTACTTGGAGTGCTAAAAATAGATGCCTATTTTTTAGGGGTTATTTTTTTTTATTTTTTTATTTTTTATTTTTTGGGAAAGGAATTCCTTACATGCATGGTTAAATTGCATAGTTATGGGGGAACCAGGCACCCTGTCAGTACATGCATTGGACAATGACTAAAGGAATGCTTTTGTGCAATTCCTGGCGTGAGTGGCTCTTGCTGCCACTGATGCTTGTGAAATTTCCCAACTGAATAAAAGGTTCCAACTAGGTCTACGCAATTCCTGAGCAGAACGCCAGTGTTCGAATGTTCTATACCATTTCTCTGAGCAAGGTTGTCTGTCAGACTGCTTTGTGCAATTATGGAAAGAAGGGCAGGCTGTTAGGCTTCTTTACGCAATTCTTGAGAGCAATGTAGGATTCCTTATAGGATTGCAAATTTTTCGAAGACAGTCCAAGAAATGGATGTAAACCAAGTCATTGGGTTAGCTTTTGGTTATTTGGCAAAGAAAGTAAGCGAACACAAGCTGAAAAGTGAAAGATAACTTCGAATGAAAACGCAAGTACCTGACTAGTGAAAAATATGTTACTAAGATTTTAAAGAGAGAGACTCCAAACCAAAGAGAAGTCAAAATTTTGGAGAGTGGTTGCAGCCACTACAACAACACACTAAATTTTTTTATGAACATGCATGCTAACTTTTTAACCTTTTCACATTAAATTATTATTTGAGAATGCACACTTTATATTATATGATATTTTCATGCATATTGCAAATGGAAATCATGTTTAATGTATATATACCTAATTTTGTAGTGGTAAATAAATTTCCAATAGATTAATACACATTGTGTTTATGATATTTTTACATTTATAAATAAAAGTTCAGTTGTGGCAATGTATTGCCAATGCATTTGTAATAATAACATAGTAGTGGATCTACGATGATTAATGGATATAACTTTGAATATAGAAATAATATAAAGGAAATAATATAAAGGCGCGTTTATTAGTGCATAGGATTTTGCATTTTTAATAGTAAAAAACCAAGATTTCCTGATTCTATGTGAAATAGCTATGAATATGCATCCTTTTATAATCTTTATAGATTTTTTCAATGCATGTGAAATATGGATGAGTAGGCATGTGTTTATTATTGTATGCATATGAAACGTGAATGAATAGATATGTGTTTATAATTATACGTAATTATTTAATGCAGGTGAAATAAGGATAAGTATGCATATATTTATAATTGTATTCATTTAGTTATTGTATTCATTTAATTAATGCATTTAGAATATAAATAAATAAGCTAACTTATATAAATGCATGCATTTATATAATGTATTTGAAAATCATGATTGTGTTTTATAATATTGCATACGTTGTTATGCAATTAACAATAAGATTGGTTTTTGATTGGTTTTTTTATCAGAAGAAATAAAGATAATATTAGTCATAGTTTTTAATAGGAAGAGTAACTAGAAAATAATACCATGGTTGTGTAAGTATATGTTTTTTTTGGCATTTGAGTTAAATGAATTAAAAGGATAGTATCTAAGGTATTTGTTGTGTTAAATAGTTATTGTTAGGTACTTAATGATACATGTAAAAGTAAAATATTAGTTATGAATACAAATTTTACTTTTATTTATGCACTTGCAAAAAATGTGTTTTAATGCAATTATGTACCGTATCTTTTGGGTTTGAAAATTTTGATATTTGATGGATTATAGGAAATCATGGTATTAAAGTATTTTCAAACAATAACATTTTCAAACAATAGTGTTTGCAACGAAAAATCATGACTTTCACAAAAAAGTGAAAGATTGTTACAATGGGTAACTTTTTTTTACTAAGATATAAGACTAACTTATAAGGATTTGACACTTGTGATGTAAGAAGGGAAAGAAGTGCGTTGTGGTAAACACCATGCCATGTAGCCATGGTGCTCTAAGAACTATTGGGTAATTTGTTTGAAGTAAATGAGATCATATTTAACGTAATAGCCTCTAATTGATTATCTTTGAATTAAGTAATATGTATATTTTGTAAAATATGAACAACAGAAAAGCCATGGAATTCCCTAGATCCATTGAGTGGGATAAAATCCCCTAAGAATTATTTAATAAAATAAATGTTTGTTGATTTATAAACATTGTAGTTTAACTCGAGCAATTGCAGTGACGGGTTTTCGCTTTGGGGGACGAATAGGCGATCACGAAGACGGGTTTTCGCTCTAGCTAGGGTTTCTATAAACCCTGCGATGACAACCTTCCCCTGACAGCGATCAACCTTGACAGACCTTGGGTCAATCTGCAGCCTCACATTTCCTGCAACGACTGGAGGAACCATGCAGCCCCCTCAGGGGGAGGGCGATGCGCCTCCCCCAATGCACGATGGCAAAAAGCATCCAGTTGAAGCTAACGACAAGGAAGAAGGGCAAAACATGGACAATACGGACAACATTGAGCATCAGGACATCGATCAAGCTCAGAAGGATAAGCCTAAAGTGAGCTCATCTACATGTAGTCCAGTGGCCACTCACAAGGCAAAAGTGGAATTTCCTGGCCATAGAATCAATGCCAGAATACAGTTCATGAAGGATCACGCGTTAATAGGCAAGTCCATTGCACTTTGGCCGACTGAGAAAGCACTAAGAGGCTGGATCAACTCCAAATGGAATCCAAAGGGTCACATTACTTTGCAACTAGGGCCAAAAGGCTTTTTTACAACAATATTTAACTGCTTGGAAAACTGTAATAGAGTTCTGGACGGAGGTCCATACTTCTTCAACTTCGCGGGTCTATATCTCAAAGGGTGGGTTGAACGTTTCAATCCTGACAAAGAAGATCTTAGTTGTGCTCCTATCTGGATAAGGCTATATTCACTTCCATGGGAATACTAGAAGGAATATTCCTTAAAAGAAATTGGAAATGCTCTTGGCGAATTCATCAAAGTTGCGGAGGAAACAAAAATGTGCAGATACACATCATTTTCCCGGATCTGTGTCTACATGGATCTCAAGCAAGGCCTGCCAAACACGGTAACTATATTCCACGATGATATTGAATGGATTCAGCTGATAGATCAGGAGCATGTGCCGTTTAGATGTAGGAAATGTCATGATTTGGGCCATCTCTTTAGAGACTGTCCTCTAAATAGAATACGCCCATCTCAAATGGATTCAGACATCCCTACTCCTAATGGGTTTACCAAAATGGTAAATCACAGAAGAGGTCACAAGAAGATGGCAGCCAGTACCAGGACCATCCCTGCTAACTCGTCAAAAGCCTCAACTAGCAACAACTTCCCTGGTCTGGCCAGTAATGACAATCAAGAGCCCGAAGATCCACTTCTAAATGAGAAGGAAACTAGTAAAGACTAGCAAGAAGGGGCCTCATCGCAGTCAGAGGAACATCAGTTCAGTAAATCGATCCCTCAGACCCAAAACAAACTCTCGGTCTCGAGCATTCAAGGAATGGAAGTCGATAATCCAGCACCCAACTCAAAGGATGTTGAGGAATCAACTGAAGATTACCAAGAGCCCCAACTCATGGAGGAATACCAAGAGAATATAGATATTGGTGAACTGGATATCCTAGGACTCAAGAAGGCATGCAAAACAAGAAATTTTGATAAAATTCCAGATCAGCAAGTAGACAACGTGTTGGAGGTCCTCACTCGTGCACAAAAAAAATACTCTCTGGGGGTTCAAATTGGCAGTCAATGGGATGGAAAGTTCATTACCAAAGATAGCAAAAAAAGAGGGAGAAAAAATACTCTTGAAAGAACTATCAGAATAGGAGAAGTGTTAGTTGAGTCAGGCAGATATGCCAAGCTAACTAGGTATTTCAACACAAACCTGAATCCTTCTCAATGAAGCTGATCTCTTGGAACATTAGAGGGCTCAATAGCTCAAAAAAAGGTAGACTCCTAAAAAATATGCTCATGCAGGAAAAACCTAATATTCTCTTTTTGCAAGAAACAAAATGTAACTCAACAGTTCTAGAACAAATGGTAGCAAAAGGTTGGCCAGGTGGAATGGTAACGGTTGTTGATGCTCAAGGGGCATTGGGAGGAATTGTAGTTCTCTATGATGCGCGAGCGATCCAACTTACATACATACATGCAAACAAGAACTTCATCCAAGCAATCTTTCACATTATTGGTACTAACATCCATGGTCATATGATTAATGTGTATTTCCCTCAGGAAACTACACACAAAGCTGAAATCCTGGACCCCTTAACGAAGCTCAATTCAAGTAGGCTGCATCCGCTATGGATCTCTGGAGGTGACTTTAACATGATTGCAAGACTAGAAGAAAAACAGGGAGGCAGAAACAGAGGCAACAGAGATGGGAACATTCTCAAAGACTTCATACAGAACAATTGGCTAATAGACATCCCTTCTAATAATGGCATGTTCACTTGGAACAACAAGAGAGAAGGTTCACAACAAATAGCTTCGTGCCTTGACATATTTTTATTATCTGATAATGCAATTCACTTGGGTGGAGAATTCAATGCTTCCATATTGCCGATATCGGGCTCTTATCATTGGCCAATTGAATTTCAATGGAATCAACCCAGCAATAGCACTCGGCGTCCTTTCAGGTTTGAAGCTTTCTGGTTGACTCATCCGGATTTCAATGAATTGGTCAGTTCAACATGGCACAACTTTATTCCCTCTAATGGCTCCAAGATGTATCAGTTCCAACAAAAGCTAAGGCACCTTAAAAGCGAAATCAAATCGTGGAATCATACATCTTTCGGCAACATTTTTCAAGCTCAGAACACTCTTAATCAAGAAATGAAGAAGGTACAACAAAGGATTATATTTGAAGGGCGATTTGAGGATCTCACAAAACAGGAACAAACTCTTGAAGCTCAAATCTTAACTAGAACAAATCAGGAGGAAACACTCTAGCGTCAGAAATCAAGAGTAAAGTGGATGAAGGACGGGGAAAAAAATACAAATTTCTTTCACAGAACCACAGTGCAGCGCAGAATGAATAACAACATATCTCACATCAAAAATTAGTAGGGAGCAAGGATTGAAACTCACGAATGCATCGAAAGTGAATTTCTCAGGCATTTCAAACAAATGCACCAAGAGCTTAACATAGACAGAACGCGTGCTATTGACAGAGTTTTATGAAACATTCCTAAGCTAATCACAGAGGAGCATAATCTTCTCCTTCTTCATCCCATAGACCTTTAGGAAGTTGAGAATTTTGTGCGTCAGTTGAAAGCAGGGAAAGCACTGGGTCCGGATGGATTCACCTCCAACTTTTTTCACAATTTTTGGGATCTATCAAAATGGAGGTATGGAAAATGGTGGAAGAATCGCGCACTTTACGATGGATGTACCTAGGGCTAAATGATACCTTCATTGCTTTAATCCCCAAGGAAGAGGAATCCAGTACTCCGGATAAGTACAGAGTGATAGCTCTATGGAATATTATTTATAAAATTCTCTCAAAAATTATAGCCACCAGATTGAAATTATTGCTCCCTCTCATTATTTCGTCGAAGCAATCTGGTTATGTAGAAGGTCGACAGATCACTGATGGTATTATTGTCAGTCACGAAATAATCCACTCTGTGAAGCAATCAAAGAAACCAGGTGTGCTGCTAAAAATTGATTTATCCAAAGCTTTTGATAGCTTAAACTGGGTTTACATTCAAAGAATTTTAAATGCCTTTGGTTTCAACCCTGCTTGGATCAGATGGGTCTTGAGTCTATTATCCTCCTCGTTCTTTTCTGTGCTCATTAATGGTATTCCCTCACCCACTTTTCATCCTTCCAGGGGTATCAGACAGGGAGATCCCCTCTCTCCATTCCTTTTTGTCATTATGGCAGAGGGGTTAGGAAGAAGCATCAAATCAGCCCTGCACTCTCAGCGGCTCAAAGGTCTATCCTTTCTCAATTTCCCCACCTACTCTCATCAACAATTTGTAGATGATAATATGCTCTTTGGTCATCCTTCTGTTCAGGAAGCGCGCCTTCTCAAAGCTCTCCTATCGGACTTCTCCGAAGCTTTAGGAGCCAATATTAATCATATCAAGTCTCAAATTTTTTTCTTCGATACTCCTGTCCCTACCCAAAATGCCATAGCCCACATTCTTGGTTTACCATAGCCTCTCTTCCTTCTAAATACCTTGGAGCTAGCCTATTGGCCTCGACTCTCAAGCGCTCCTCATGGAAAATCCTGTTAGAAAAGCTAGAGGCGCGTCTTCTCCTATGGACTCACAGAGCGCTTAACATGGCGAGTCGTCTAGTTCTTATCAAAGTTGTTCTTCACTCAATGTCTCTTTATCTTTATTAAATATTAGCAGCTCCCAAATGGGTGCTCAAGGAAATCAAGAAGCTCCAACGAAATTTCTTATGGGGTAACTCTGGTCCCAGTCGAAAATGGGCCCTTGTTAAATGGGATAAAGTTTGTCTACCAAAGAAAGTTGGAGGCATTGGCCTCAGGGATCCGGGGCATACAAATGCAGTCATGGGAGCCAAAATTTGGTGGAGATGGCTCTCAAACCCCAACACTCCCTGGGCCTTCCAATGGACAGCCAAATATGCAAACAACAACCCTCTCGAAGAAAGAATTTGAATGTCAGAAGTAAGTTCGGGCTCAGTGATATGGAGTTCAGCCAATCAACATAAGAAACTAATACAGCAACATAGCTTCTGGGAAATTAAGAATGGAACCACAACTAGGTTCTGGTGGGACTCCTGGCAGCAGCTTCCAAAAATCAAGGACATCCTCTGTCACCTTCACTTACCAGAGCAAGATTTGCATGAGCTAGATAAGGCTAGTCAATTTTGGAATCATTATTCCACACAGGGATACAGAGGTTGGATTGAGGCAAAACAGATTCTACGGCACGACTCTGAGCAAGCTCAAAACTCTCTATCCTCTGAGTTACAAAAGAGGAAAATCCTCTCTTCAAAAGGAATGAATATCCTAAGGTGGGGATATGAGGAGAAAGGTATTTTTACCACTAAGGAAGCATACAATGTAATTATCAAAGAACGCATAACCAAAGATGCTCTATGGAATAAAATCTTGGACCCCTCCAATTGGCCAAAGGTATCCATCTTTCTTTGGCTCGTTTGTTAAAATAAAATATTAACTTGGGATAACCTCAGAAAAAGGAATTTTTATGGCCCTTCTATATGTCTCAACTGCAAGCAAGAAGAGAAATCAGCTTTACATCTTATGCAGACTTGTCATACAGGATGAATGCTGTGGGAAAAGGTTAGCTTCCATTGCCAAAACGAAGGTAGAGTTCATGGGGACATCAAAGCTACTGTTCGTAACTAGATTCAAGCGCCATACCAAAGCAAAATCCTCAACACTCTTTGGCAAGTCATTCCTGGTTTACTAATGTGGAACATCTTGAAGGAACAGAATCGCAGGGTATTCAAGGATCAATCTATGTCTACAGAGAAGCTCTGGACTATGCTATGCCAAAGCATTCAAGAATCCCTATCAATCAAGTCTTCGTCCCACGAACACTTTCCACTACTACCACAAGAAAAATCCATCTGGGCCAACTAGAATATCCACTTGAATCAAAAGCCTTCACTCAAAGGCAGTCCTACTCTGCGTGATCAAATCCCGACAAGATGGATTCCACCACCCAGCAATATGATTCAACTCAATTTCGACGGAGCCTCAAAAGGAAATCCCGGAAAAGCGGGATTCAGGGGAGCCTTCAAAGATCATCACAGAACTCCTTTACTGCTCTTTCTTGGATCAAAAGGTTGGGATTCTAACAATTATGCAGAAATAGAAGGATTATGGCATGGTCTCATCTTATCTATGGAAAGAGGATTCTTCCCACTCATCGTTGAAGGGGACTCGCAAATTATCATTAACATGGTCACAAAATCATACAGGGTACTCCAGCACACAAGGTTAGTAGCAGTTGGAGGATGGCTCAAAGGCTTGAGCTAATTAACAATTGGCTTTCTCATCACAGGGCAATTTCATTCAAACACACAAGGCGAGAAGGAAACAAGATGGTTTATTTTCTAGCTAATATTGGAGTGGAATGTGGGTTGGAATTCTTTGCAGGGCTGCTCTCCAGCATTGCCTCAACGGATCAACTCTCCAATTACCAGAACATTGTGAAGAATGATATAAACCAAGAAGTCGATACACACCCGGATGCGGGTGCTCCCGAGGTGCAATTAAGGTAGGTTAACTATCCACCGTCATTTGGCTTCACACTTGGTGAGCTGTGCACGGCTCCCACAACCTCAATGCATTTGATATGAATGTGCTAAGGTATAGGTATATGATTGTTATGCATTCGACAATGAATGTGCGCCCTGATCGAGATCCGGCGCAGGATGTTTTATACATGGCTCAGGCTCTGGTTTTGTTTATCGCTCTCATCGAGTCTCTCCATACCCGTCTGCCTTTTTCATCGCATTCTTGTTTTGCTCTGATAGATGGAAGGTTTGTCTGGAGCCTGTTCTTCACCTAGTTCGCCCATACTTGGTCACATTCTGTCTGGTCTTCTTTAATCCCCTTCTCAAGTATCCCCGTCCCGCTAAAAATGGTGCATCGTCGTGGTGTTTCTTGCCGTGGAGGCACTAGTGGCAAGCGTGGTAGCTTTCAGCCTACCCCTCAGAACATAACTCCATTAGCCTCAGTTTCCCCGACCTTTGTTCATGGCCGGCCCATTCCGCACAACTCCTTTCAAACTACTCGGTTCAAATTTCACAGTCGGCTCAATAGACCAATTATCTCAGCCAACATCATGGTTATTTTGGCTGAGGAAGAGGATAAGCCCAGCAGCTCCGTCCAAAACTCTCCGTCGCAGTCCCAGAATGACAGTGTGCTTCAGGGAGACTTGGTTGGAACAGCTTACAAAGGGGAAGATATGCAGGAAGCAGGGATTGTGCCTGAGGATCCTCAGTCTCCAGTTGATTCTGCTCAGTTCAATTCACCTTCGATTGAGCCGGCGCACCCTTCTGGCGACAATCTGATTTTGGTAGCTCCTCAAGGTGGCGGCAACGTGGAATATAGGGACAATGCTGCTGAAATGTGGATAGGCTCTTCTCGCGAGATGGATAAGGGTGCTCCAGACTCTCTGAATCATGTTTGATTGTTTTGGTACAACACCTTCTGTTGGCATTTTCCCTTCTGATCTATATATCATTTTGCTATGTGATTCTTGTTTATGTCAATGAGGTTCTGTATCGAGTCCTGGCTAGATTTCACTATCAGCCATTGTAGTCCTCTGTTGTGCATCACGTCATGGCCCAGAAAGCCATTTTTTTTTGTTAAATTTTGTATCTGGTTACCTGGTTATCAGGGCTATTAGTAAAGCCATAGTACTGGACTGTTTTTTAATTATGTTCACCTCTTTGGTTCGCACTATTGTCTGTAAGGGCTCCGAAAAACATGTTCATGAATTTTCTCAACCCTGGGAATGTTCCTACAGGGGTATATGTCTCTCAAGGTCTCAAGTTGCTGCATAGCTTCAGCCTCCTCTGAGGTTTTAACCTCTCTGTAAATATTTTTATTTCTTTTAATAGATATAGCCTTTACATAGAAAAAATAAAAATAAATGTTTGTTGATTTTTTTCTTCCAAATTTCCATGATAATAGAAAAATTCATTGATGTTCTTTCTTATTTTCATATCAGGATGATATTGCTATATTACATGATGTTGTAAGTTAAATCATCCATCTCAAAACCTCATTAATTAAACGATGTTAAGATACAATGTTCAACCTCTCTGGTAATAGGTTTGACTAAAAATGTTTTATTTTAGCAATCCACTATTTCCTTTCTACTATCACTTCACTTTTTGATTGTGATGTTATGTGAAAATTAGTTAAGTGGTAATTCATTTGCGGGGTGCTACATGTTTTTAAAACATGATTTAAATAAAATTGAAGCCCGTGTATTTTTTACAAGATATACCAAGCGATTTAACAAAAAGCTTATACCCATTGTGTTAATGAATTTTTATTATGAATTTGTATAATTAATATAAAAAAACAATTTCTAGTTAATAATGTTAATTATAACCAAGGTATCAAAGAAAAAACTAATGAAATTAGGAGCAGCTCTCATAATTAATTAATGTTAAAGTGAATTTTTTTATTGAAAAATAAGTTCATAAGTTCATATGATTTATCTTTCCATTATTATAATTTTTATTTTTTAAAAGTTTAAAGTGACACCAAATTTGAAGCTTCTATTGTTTCAATGTTACTTAAACAGCGAAGAAAAAAAAAATCCATTTAATTTTAGAATCTCGCTTGAACACTTAATTTTAAATATGTAAAAGTATGTAAAAGGTAATGTTTTGCGACCTTAGGTGTTTTTAAATATGTGAAAAATAATATTGTAGAAGTTTAAAATTTTAAAATTTTGTATATGGTGATATTTTTAATATTGATATTTATTTAAAATGAAAAAATTAGTTGGAAAATAAATTAATATTTTCATTTACTTATATATAAAAAAACAATTTATAATCAATTTATCAATTAAAAATTTAGAAAATTATTATGAAATTTTATTCATAATAATATAAAAATAAAAAAATTTCTAAGTGTTGTACAACAAATCCAAAGTAACGATTTCTCTATGAATAAAGCCCATAGAAAATTCATTATTGGAATTTGATGATGCCATTAGCATGCCTTCCATAACATATTGGGATTAAGAAAGAGTGGTGGAAGGACCACCCCTCCTCAGCATTTATGATGGATGAAGAGTTGGTAAAATGATGCATGAAGAGTTGGTAAAATAATCTTGTCATTTAACGAGAGGAATTTCATGGCATAAGACTCAACTCTAGAAGCATTAGCATCTCATCATAAGAGCAGCTTGTCATTGGACATGGAATTTAGGTGAAGATATCTGAGATAGAACCAAGTGAAATTATGGTGTGGGAGTTAGGCCATCCTAAAGAGTAGGTGAGGGAAGGGTAAGACCTCATCTCGCACCCTAGAATGGATAGGGAGACAAGTAGTTTGACTTTGGAATCCATCATCACTACAATAGAATTGTTGTTGGAGGGGAAGCTCATGAGATTGAGATCACCATAGACCACCTCTACATATTGCATAATCTCCTCGACAACCACTTCACAGACCAAGAGGATGTTAATGCACTATTTGAGGGCAAAATGATCTAGATTGAGTTTGACTTGCACCATGAAAAAACTTTTGATCTTCGAATTTCTAACCTTCTAGGCATGCAAAAGGATTTATCTCTCCTTTAACAGATGACTCCCATTCTCTATGTCCAGGTGTGACCAATGTCCAAGATGACAGGATTTACATCCCTTTGCCAAGGTGTTGGCAAACTTGTAGTGACCTGAAGATTGAGTTAGATGGCTGGGGCCCTCCAACAATAAGATTGGCCAAATTAGCAACCATTGTGTGTCACCTTTCCTCTAGAAATTAGTGCAACTCACTTCGATAGAGAACCTCCTTCCTCCTAATGCAAACCGGTACAAGCCTTTTCGAGTGATCTAGGAAGACCCTCCAAAGCACTAGCTAAGTGATGATCATCTCTCAAGGTATCTCCTTTTGCAACCATGATAGATCTATGTTTTATTTATGTGTGCATAATATAAGGACCTCTAGTTTCTTCTTCGTGGAAAGAAGGTTCCTCTTATTCTCTCAAACTATTCTAACTCTCGACATCATGCCTTAGAACATGGCTACATAATTGTAATACAAAGGTTCTTTACGTTAAAAAAATGTAAACGTGTAATAGCATTTTTAAAACTCTTGCTATTCCAAAAAAATTTAAAGTAATATTTGTTTTAAAGAGCCTATTGTTTAGAGAAGTTTTCCGTAAAACATGCATTCTAAATATGTAAAATTTAATAATTTTACAAAATTTCAAAAAAAATTATAAAAAAACATGTTTAAATGTTTTGTTGATCTTGGATTTGAAAATTAAAAATGTGTTCTTAACATTTTGTAAAAATTGTTTCAAGAAATTTCAAATATAAGCTTTAAGATACAAAATTTGGACACTCACCATTCACATTTTATGAAATATTTAAATAAAATTAATAGACTTTATTTGAAAAAATATAATAAAAAAATTAAATAAAGTAATCAATAATTCTAATCAAAATCAATTTAAAAATATATGTTATGTAATTAGTCTCACTATTCTATTTCTTAGAATATTCTTTTTAAAATATCTACTCAATAAAGAGAATTCCTTCAGTATTATTATGGATTTATTTCAATATTTTTATGGTAAACCGTCATTCAGTTATCATCAACACAAACTAATTCATTTATGTCAAAGTAAATATTTTGCAATTCAAAAATTATAAGAACGTGTTTAAGAACATGTTTAAAACATTGGATATTGTTAGATTTAAAATGCATAATATGTCTTTTCACATTTCATATTTTGTAAAAGATTAATAACATATTTTTCAATTATAAGATTTCCAATTAAAAAACTTAACAATTCATTATTTGGCATTTTGCGATGTTTTTTTTTTTTTTAAATACTTCGAGGCAAATCATAAACTTCACGAAAATTGAAGCAATCTGGTTCAGAAAGTTGACTAGCTAAAAAAATGTGAAAATTATAATTTATATAAATTCTCACGAAAACCCTGTCAATTTGCAGCAATCTGGCTCAGAAGGTTGACTACATAAAAAAATGCGAAAATTATAACTTATATAAATTTACCTCGAAACTTGTTAACTGCCCCCACAAGAGATTACAGAAATATAGTTAATTTTGCATTTAAAAAAAAAAAACAGTTAGTTTTAAATCCTTGAAAGTTAATGTTTCTCTTAGATAGAAGCCGTAACACCAATCAAATGACAAACTTCCAACTTCCAGAGACGTTCACATCCAAATCATCTCAAAACCACTTAAATACTTAATGTTTTAAAAACAAGATTACACCCATCCATTATCTATTCTCTATTATTTAAATAACCTAATCTGCTTAGAACTTCGTCTCTCACAGAAACTTTCTACCATCACAACACGCAATCTCTCCACAACATACAAAATGGCTACTGCCTGGTGGAGTTGCCATACACTTAGGAGTTGCCGCAGGACAATTGTTGTTCTGTGGGTTACACGTTGTGGAATTATCGCAACTGTAAAAAAAAAATTCCTTCGAGGTTTCCATAATAAGAGCAATGTTCATTTATGTTCTTTCTTATTTTCTTATCTGGATGATATTGCTATATTACATGATGTTGGAAGTTAAATAATCCATCTCAAAAGCTCATTAATTAAACGATGTTAAGGATGCAAAGATACAATGTACGAGCTTTGCAGTAATAGGTTGCACTAAAAATGTTTTATTTTAGCAATCCACTATTTCTTTTCTACTATCACTTCACTTTAGGATGGTGATTTCATCCACAAACAGTTATGGTAGTTGAACCTAATAAGACAGTAATTACAATCCAAGAAGTTATAAGTACCTGTCTATGAACTTGAAACCCCCTATTTGC
>APFE031626628.1:0-13076 GCA_000404065.3 Pinus taeda | reverse complement strand
TCCTTGAACTTCTGAAATCTCGTCTTTGTAATAGACCAATTAATTAACATAATTGATGCTACTAAATAAGTTGCTTGTATCACTTAAGTACTATTTCTTTTCTACTAACACACACTTTATGATGGTGATTTTATCATGTGATTATTAGTTAAGTACGTAGTACGTCATTTCTGAGATGTTACATGCCTGTAAAATTTGATTAAAATAAAATTTAAACCTCTGTATTTTGTACAAGATATACCAAGCGGTTTGACAACTACCTTATACCCATTGTGTTAATGAATTTTTTTAATGATTTTGCATAATTAATATAAAAAAGAAAACCATTTTTAGTTAATAATGTTAATTATCATTAATGTATCAATAAAAAATTAAAAGAACTAGGAAAAATTATGATAATTAATTAATGTTAAAATGAATTTTTTATTAAATAATAATATTATTTAAAAATAAATTTATAAAGTATATATATGATATGATTTAATTTTCCATTATTATAATTTTTATTTTTTAAAAGATTAAAGTGATACCAATTTTGAAGCTTCTATTGAAAGTTATTTGTTAAATGGCAAATAAAACATGATGCGTTTAAATTTAGGATTTGCATGAACATTTATTAAATGGCAAATAAAACATGATGCGTTTAAGTTTAGGATTTGCATGAACATTTATTTTAAATATTTAAAAGGTAATGTTTTGCGATCTTCCGTGTTTTTAAATATGTGAAAAATAATATTGTACAACTTTAAAATGTTAAAATTTTTGTATATGGTGATATTTTCAATATTGATATTTATCTAAAATGAAAAAGTAGTAATTAAAAAAAAAAAATCATTATTATAAATAAAAAGAAAATCTAAAATTAATTTATCAATACAAAATCTAAAAAAATTGCTATAAATTTTTATTTCATAATAATATAAAAATGAAAATTCTATATGTAAGTGTTGTACAACAAATCCAAGGCAATGATTTCCCTTGTGAATAAAACCGATAGAAAATTCATGATAGGAATTTGATGATGCTATTAGAATGCCTTCCATAACATATTGGGATTTAGAAACAGTGGTGGAAGGACCACCACTCCTTAGCATTTATAATGCATGAAGAGTTGGTAAAATAATCCTGCCATCTAACAATAAGAATTCCATGGTATAAGGATCAACTCTAGAAACATTAGCATCTCATTATAGGAGCAACTCATTGTTGGACATGGAATTTATGTGAGGATATTTGAGATAGCACCAAGTAAAATTATGGTGTGGGAACTAGGCCATCCCTATACAGTAGGTTAGGGAAGAGTAAGACCTCCCCTCCTACCCTAGAATGGATAGGGAGACGAGTACTTTGACATTGGCATCCCTCATTGCTACCATAGAATTTTTGTTGGAGGGGAAGCTCAAGAGCTTAGGGTCACTGAAGACCACCTCTAGACACTACATAATCTCCTCGATAGCTGCTTGACACACCAAGAGGACGTTAATGCGCTATTTGAGGGAAAAATGATCCACATTAAGTTTCACTTGCACCATGCAAAAGCTTTTGATTTTCGAATTTCTAACCCTCTAGGCATGCAAAAGGATTTGTCTCTCCTTTAACACATACAGTGGATGATTCCCATTCTCTATGTCTAGGCATGACTCCCACTCTCTATGTCCAAGTGACCAATGTCCAAAATGACAAGATTTACATCCCTTTACGAAGGTGTTGGCAGACTTGTGTTGAGGCCCTCAAACAAGAAGACTCGCCAAGTTAGCAACCATTGTGTCTCACCTTTTGTATAGAAATTAGTGTAACTCACTTACATAGGGAACCTCCTTCCTACTAATGCAGACTACTACAAGCCTTTCTGAGTGATCTAGGAAGACCCTCCAAAGCATTAGCTAAGTGATGATCATCTCTCAAGGTATCTCCTTTTCCCAACCATGATGGATCTATGCTTTGTTTCTATGTGCATGATATGAGGACCTCTAGTTTCTTCTTTGTATAAAGAGGGTTCCTCTTATTTTCTCAAAACTATTCTGATTCTCAACCTTATGCCTCTGAACATGGCTAAACAATTATAATAAAATGGTTCTTTACTTAAAAAAAACGTAAATGTGTAAGACCATTTTTAAAACTCTTGCTATTTAAAAAAAATTAAAGTAATATTAGTTTTAAAGATTGTATTGTTTAGAGAAATTTCATAAGCATGCATTTCTAAATATGTAAAAATTAATTATTTTACAAATTTGAAAAAAAATTATAAAAACATGTTTGAAAGTTTGTATGCTTAGATTTGAAATTAAAAATGTGTCTCAACATTTTGTAAAAATTTCTTCGAGTTTGAAATAATGACATTTAAGATACAGAACTGGTCACTTCACCATTGGCATTTTGTAAAAAAAAATTAAATAAAAATTTACAAAAATTAATAAACTCTACTCTTTTGAAAACATATAATTAAAAAAATAAGTTAAACAATAATTCTTTCTCAAAAATCAAATTAAAAAATATATATTATGTAATTAACTCTCATTATTCTTTTTTAGAATATTTTTTTTGTTAATATTACTGCAATAAACTAGTGTTATTTCAATATTATTATGATGTTATTTCAATATTTTTATGGTAAAACCGTCCTCAGTTATCATCAACGCAAACTAATTCATTTAACATATCAACACAAACTAATTCATTTAGGTTAAAGTAAATATTTTGCCATTCAAAAATTATAAGAACCTGTTTAAAAACATGTTTAAATCTTTGGGTATTGTTATATTTAAAATGCATAATATGTCTTTTCACATTTGATATTTTGTAAAGAATTATATTTACAATAAATATTTTCAATTATAAAATTTGCAATAAAGAAAACTCAACAATTCACCCTTTGGCATTTTGTCATTTTTTTTAATCACTTCAAGGCAAATCATAAACCTCACGAAAACCCTGTCAATTTGCAGCAATCTGGTTCAGAAAGTTGCCTACATAAAAGAAGGTGAAAATTATAATTTACATAAATTTACATAAAAACTTGTTAACTGCCCCAGAAGAGATTACAGAAATATAGTTAATTTTAAATCGTTAAAAAAATACAGTTAGCTTTAAATCCTTCAAAGTTAATGTTTCTCTTAGATAGAAGCCGTAACACCAATCAAATGACAAATATCCAGAGACGTTAACGTCGAAATCATGTCAAAACCACTTAAATACTTAATGTTTTCCATCCATTATTTTTAAAACTAGGTTACATCCATCATCTATTATTTAAATAAAGACGAAATAACCTTGTCTGCTTAGAGCTATCTCAAAACCACTTAAGTAAACTAGGTTACACCCATCCATTATCTATTATTTAAATAAAGGCTAAAGAACTTCGTCTAAAATGCTCTCACAGAAACTTCACGCACTCTCCCCACAACATACAAAATGGCTACTACCTGGCGGATATGCCATACACTTAGGACTTGCCGCAGGGCAGTTGTTGTTCTGAGGGTTGCACGTTGTGGAATAATCGCAACTGTAAAAAGTTATAGCCTCCGTTAGAGTCCCCGGATATGGATCTGCAAATAATAAGAAAACCATGATTAATTGATATCTAAAAATTAACGATTATGGAAGAAAAAAAAAATTACAAAACTTTAAACAAATATTTGTACCATATGATAACAAAACCAAGAAGGCCAGTGCAGTAAACCCCAGAAACATCATAGATCCTGCATTCACTCTCCCCATTGTCAATCTAAAACTCCAATTCTGAATAGCCTAACCAACCGAACGACGTTTATTTATTCTTGTTTCGGTGATATAAAATGGTAGGAACGGGCACATAACTGCAGGGCCGTCAGTGACAGTAATGCCCGTCACTGCAGCGACAGTAATATTTCCCAATGTAGCCCGCATGCAATGGAGATGCAGACGGGCTTCAGTATCTTCATTCGTTCACGAGGTCCCGTACAGTACTCAAAATGTATTAAAGGTGCACTAATAACTAAACGCAAAAATACGTGCATTGCAGAATTTGGGAATATGGTTTCTGAACTTATTTTCATTGCAGAATTTTGGAAGATGGTAGTGAAAATATATGGTCGGTGCGTCTATATCTAAACGCAAAGTGCATTTCTGAACTTACCTAAACGCAAAGGGTATTTCTGAACTTATTTTTTTTAATGTAGAATTGGGAACTATTTCCAAATTCTACACAGCTGTAAGGTTAATGTTGTGTAAGGTTAATGTATTTTTTAACTTATTTTGATTGTATTTAGAGGTTAATGTATTTTTGAATTCATTTTGATTGTATCTAGAGGTGCATTTTATAGCTTAGCATTCAATAGTGTATATTAAAATGATATTCAATATAGAGTTATAAAATATAACCTATTTAAATAAGTAAATATACTTGTTTATAATATTTATGAAATGCATGTAAAAATATTTTACTTTTATTTTTTATTTATATGACAATCCTATAGGAAAGAGATGCAATTATTGTATTTAAAGTAAATAAAATATTTCAATATAAATGTGAAGTAACTTAATCAGATATTTTTCGCGCATATATATATTAAATTGAGATACATATTTCTTTAATATCTTTAAAAATATATTTCAATATAATTTATATTATTATTATTTATATCATATAGGATATATATGTATATATGTTTATATATCTTGGAGACGACGAAGTGGCTATTTTGTTTCAAATTATTGATAATAGAAATAAAAAGATGAACTCGCTTATATCTCGTGCGAGAGTAGAGAGAGGAGAGAGAGGTAACTATATATATTAATTAAATCAGAGTTATATAATGAAAGAGTTTAAATATAGCAAAATTCAAGTAAATATTAAAGTTGTACTTAATATAATTAATGGACAAAAATTATAATATAAAAAATAAGTTCTTATCTTCAAAGATTTGAATTAATCGTATCGAGAGAGTTTCGGCGACATTCGAAAAAAAGCACCACGTATGTTATATATGTTATTTATATCTATCTATTATATCTTCTATACATCGTAACAGTGTACAGATCAGAGTATAGAGTATAATATATATAATAGATAGAAAGTACAAAATGGTCTTTTTATTTTGCATTTATATTACACTTTAAAAAAATTGATATTGTAAATACTACTAAATCTTTAACTAAAATTAATCCATAATAATTATAAAATTTAAAAATATATCTAAATAATTAGATAAATATGGTAGTGAAAATATGTTCTTGGTGCCTCTATATCTAAACACAAAGTGCATTTCTGAACTTACCTAAAGGCAAAGGGTATTTCTAAACTTATTTTTTTTAATGTAGAATTTGGAACTATTTCCAAATTCTACACCGCTGTAAGGTTAATGTTGTGTAATGTTAATGTATTTTTGAACTTATTTTGATTGTATTTAGAGGTTAATGTATTTTTGGATTTATTTTGATTGTATTTAGAGGTGCATTTTATAGCCTAGCATTCAATGGTGTATATCAAAATGATATTATAAACCTATGTAAATAAGTAAATATACTTGTTTATAATTATTTATGAAATAAATATAAATGTAAAAATATTTTACTTTTATTTTTTATATTATGACAATATCATAGGAAAGAGATGCATTATTATTATTTAAAGTAAATAAAATACTTCAATATAAATGTTGAAGTAACTTAATTTAGATCAACTTCATAGACAGATAAAATTAGTGGAAAAATTAAATTTTTAAGATACATATTTTATACTTCTTTAAAATATATTCAATATAAATTTATATTTAATTATTTATTTTAATATATATAGGTAATATGATAATAAATTATTCTTAATGTTCATGATGTAAGAGATAATTTGAAACTATTTTTTTTTTAATTATTGATAATAGAAATAAAATGATGAAAAATGTGTAATTCATTTCATATTATGCAAAATTAATGTCATATTTAATAATAATACTTAATTAATCAGGAGTTATATATGAAAATGATTTTGTATAACAAAAATTAAGTATATTAAGTTAGTTACTTTTAAAAACCTATATTACATTACAAAATTATATGATTTAAAAAAATAAGTTCTTATTTTAAAGAAATCTGAATTAGTGATAAAGATTATTGATTTTGACTACTCAATTTAAATTTGTATTAGCTATTACATTCTAGTTGTCAAAATAGTATTTTGAATCGTTTAGTGAATTTTATCTTTTCAAAAATGTAAATTAAAATTATAACATATTATATAAATATAAAGATACAAATGTTTTTTAAGTTTTACACTTATATATTGCACTTCAAGAAATTTGATATTATAATACTTACTAAATCCTTAATTAAAATCAATCTATAATAATTGTAAAATTTAAAAATATATTTAAATGATTACACAAATATTGAAATTAATTATTTAAATGAGATTGGTTGATATTCTTAAAATCTACCATCATAATAAAAATATTAACTAAATTAAATACTGTACCATAGTATCATAGTATAGGCATTTTTAACTAAATTAAATACTGTACCATAGTATCATAGTATAGGCATTTAATGTATCACATTATAGATATTACTCTCGTAAGAGTATATAGTATGAAAGCACTGTTCGAAAGCTAACTTCAAAACAGAAAATTTATATTAACTACGTTAAATACAGGATAGTTATTTATTGTATCACATTAGAGATATTACTCTCATGAGAGTACAAAGTATTAAAACACTGTTCGAAAGAAAACTTTAAAAAAAAAAAAAATTCTTTTAGAAACTAAATATCACAATTTGGAATGTTATCCATGCTGATGTGTGATATGTATTATGAACCATACTCTTCTATTTAAGTCCCTTGAACACGTTAGCTAGTTTATGAAAATAATGAACATATCAGCAAGTTATTTAAACACTTCTTATGTCAACTAGCCAACCGAACAACGTTTAACCGTGAAAATTGGTTGTATTTTACCGCTGGCAGGTCAAGAATCTGTAGACACTCCTTTAAGTACAAGCATCATGCAACCTTTATTAGACATTCCACCTGTTCTGGAATCTAAGGTAACTTGTAGATGTAAATGCTAATATATTATTAGGAATAAATATTATTTGAATTTTGTTGCTTTTAATATTCAACCGTCACTGAATGAGTAATTCATTAGACGCCAATTACTAGGAAATAGTTAGAATTGATTATAGTCCAAGAAAAGATAGTGGCATAGAAAAATAAATATCCTCCATTTTCTAAGAATGAATTTCCTTATCAAAAGAAGAATGAATTTCCTTATCAAAAGAATTATATCATTGGAGAGAAATTTTATGTATGCACTAAGATGAATTAAAAGTCAAGAATCAATTATTATCCAACAAAGAATCAATTGTTATCCCACAAAAGGCAGTGACACAGAAAACTAAATAGCATTTATCTTCCAAGAACGAATTTCCCTATCAGTAGAATTATCATCCTTGGAGAGAAATTTCATGTGTGGGATAAAATGAATTAGAAATCAGGATGATGGAAAAATGACACTAGTACATGAAGGGGTTTTTAAGAATCTTGTTCAAGATAAAATAAATATTTTTTCGATCAAATAGTTATTATTATTTAAGAAATTAAATGTTAAAAAGTTTTTTTTATATTTATTTAATATAAAGTTTAATACACAACAAGTTATTGTTAAAATGTAAGATAAAAATAACGGGAATGAAAAAATTTGAGACCAAAGTCACTACTATTGAAGGGCTTGTTGGCATCATGACATAGGTTTGGCACTATGACATAGGTGTTGTCCTTGATGGAAACTCACTCAAATGACAATCTGGGTTTAGGATCTCAGAATAAAAGAAAACGAGATATACGTGGGATTGTGATGCAGGAGCATCCAGCTCTGAGGAGACAGAAAGTGGCTGGCAGTCTCACGAAAAGACCAGAACACACAGTCGTTTATTTTTAATTGGACAAGTGTTGGGCTTGTCAGTGACGTGATTTTATTTTACTTGTGTTATTTTATTTTATCTGTCTGTAGGTTGATAGGATTAAGGTAATTTTAGTGGAAGCACTGTTACTGTTTATTAGGAATTGGTAACAGGAAAAAAAAAAATATAATTAATTAGGTTCTTTTAAGTTACATTAGTTAAAGACAGTTAAAGAACTGACAAAACAATTATCTTCTGTTGAGACAGTTTACAAAGAACAGTTATGTTTCATTAGGATATAAGCAGGAAGAGAACCATTGTACGGGATTCCCTCTCAGACGAGACAAGAAAGAAATACAGTCATTTCTGAAAAAGATATTATCATCTATTTTTATTTACTTTTTATCATCACTGTAATAATTTTATTTCATACTTTCTATTCTAGTTTTCTATACGAATAAATGAGATTGGAAACCAGAGACAGTTAAAGTCACGGGTGGAGCAGACGTGATTGACATAACACTTTTCAAAGGAGCAGATAGCCGGTGGTGTACACCAATCAACATACAGGCAACATCAAAATAGAAGCGGACGTGACAGTTAAATCACTTTCAGACACAGAAAGCCAAGACCGTGCATGCGAATGTAAAACCACAGGTATTTCGTGGAACCTCCAAATCACTTAAAGAACTAAATAACGAATTGAAATTAACTCTAGCACATATTGTATCGTTCCTAAGATTGCAAAGATCATTGTACACTGTTCGAAATATTTCAAGAACCAGCATATTATTAAAAATCCGAAACACAAGAACAGAAACCAAACCCCGAAGGGGAAATACGAATAGCCAACGATATAAACAAACGGAGGTAATTAAATTGCAGAGTCATAAGAGTTATTACAATAAAAAGAGTGCCATAGTGTCGGCGAGCCTGGGTTTTAAAATACCCGAGGGTTCCAAATAATCCCAGTAACAGGACGAGGGTTTGTACAGCGAAAGCCACCAATAGCTAAGCACACCAACAGAACCTATAGACCGGGTTCAAACCACTGAAAAGTCACCTATGGAAGAGGGTTTCAAATAACCCAGAAATACATTACAGGACGGAGGTCAGTATAGCAGCAAAATTACCAGAAGACGAGCACAATATATCGACTGAGAGCAGTCAAACTCGTTGCACAGGCAACATAAAGTTATGAGCCTAAGTCTTAACAAAACCCTATGAGTTAAAGACCTATAAGTTAAGACCCTACCTGAGAAACCAGCGATTGGAGGGTCCAAAACGTTTGAACAGCAACCACGAGGAGCGTTGCCCAGAAGCAATAGAACCCGACCACTTGTAGACAGTCAACAGAGAAGATTAACGGCGTCATGGCCTGAGTAATCATAAAAGCAAACTGAAGAATGAATGTGAGTGGAAAGGATAGAGCTTACTCGAGCAGAGGAGGCCGAGCCAAGCCATCAAACCGTCCATAAACCCTGAAGACATGGAGCGAGTGTCTGAGGCATGAAAAGGAAAAGTAAAAGCACCTAAATCAAAGAACCAGAACTTACCTTTCAAGTGCAAGTGGAATGAGAACGCCTGGAGAACCCCTGTCATGAATTAGCAAGTCAGCAGAGCCGAATAGGAGCAACACTTCAAACAAAAGTCGAGCAAATAAACCAGTTGAAACAGATACAAACCCTGTACAGTATGACAACGATCTCATAGGCGTTGAAGCATCATAGTAACGTTAAGAAGGGGCCGAGGAAACCATAAACGCCAAATTGAACCAGAGTGACAGAGGAACAGAACCTCCCCACAGAGCAGAGCGCAGTGAAAAACAGAAAAGCGCATGGAACAAATGATTAGTTGACAAAAGGTTTAGAGTCATATAGGGGCGAACCGGCAAATGGAGGTTGCCAACCGAGAAAAAAGGTCACAACCCTAATTCCGCTTACCAACGCAAGTACCATAAAATTAAGTCAACTTAAATTCGCTTCCGGACATAAGTCAGAGATATTTTGTATTGGCGGGAGGCCATCAAATTTTATTTTTATAAGTTGAATGTTAAGTTTATAATGATTTTATTATTGTAATGGATTTGATTTTTATTTTGTCATAGTTGTGCTTTTCATAGTGTAATTATATTTTGTAAATAGTTTGAATATGTCCTCAAGATATTATGGATTTGATCTATATTTTCATCTTATGTAAATGCGAGTGATTTTTATAATGTGATCTTCTAGTCTGAAATGTTGATTTCATATAAATTGTTCACAAGTTTTTCCACTAATATAAATTTTTTTCCTTTTTAAGTTCACTTTATTAAGATTAATAGATTAACATATTAAAGCATGATGATTTGAAATTGTATAGCGATTTTTTTGATTGTTACCAATGTGAATTTTTTATATACAGGTTATATTTGTAATAATTAAATACGTTATTATAAATCTAATTATATTTTTTAAGTTTACTCTATCAAAATTAATAGATTAAAATATTAAAATCGAATCACATTATTTTTACATATCGTAAACAACATTTTTTTCCTTTTCTCCTCTCTAAACTAACACCAATAAAAAAAAATTTAAACTAATAACCTATAGCAATAAATATTTTAAAAATACACTTATTCATTTTCAATTTAAAACTTCATAAACATTATTTAAGGATTTTGCATTTATCTCAAATCACCTTTATAATTTTAAGGATTCTTAGTGTTTGAGCTTTCATTGCTATTAACATGTATGAAAATTCGAAAATTCAATATGCTTATGCAATTGTAGTCCAATCGTCAATAATGAAATGTAATAATTGACCATGTGAATTATATAAATGGACCTTATATTATTTTCTAATAATAACATTAGACATATATGGATATGGTTGCATTGGTAGAACTCATGTGATGGGATAGCTGTTTTGGTGAAGAATTAACGGTTGTTTTTTTTTAATAAGTGTTGTTTTACCTTACATCGTGTATATAACATTTTCATTTGAGCTTTTTCAACTTGTGTAATATGTTTTCTAAATTTTATTGTTATTTTGTGAGATTTTAAAATTATATGTGATGATGACGATGGTGGTGGTTAAGGTTTATTGAGACTAAACATTGGTCTATCGGACATAAAGAAACAAATTATTTATTTTGATTTAACGTTTTATTTATATGCTCAAAAAGCTTGGAGAGAAGCCTCTCGAGTTCACTATAATTTTGACATTGTAAAAGGTTAGGAAGGTCACTATTGTAATAAAGATTATGAAACTGAGATTTAATGTGGAAACTGAGATTTAATGTGGTTGTACGCGGTATTGCAAATCCTTTCCATCCATGGTGTTTTAGGAACTACCCAACGACCTGTTTTACTATGGAGCTCATGAGAATTCGTTCTAATCTTTGCTATATTAATTTTCTTCTTTGAGCTAGTTAAAATATGAGAGATACTTTTGATCTTCTAGGGTGGGTTGTGACCTTCTATAATAATTATTTCCTCTTTTAGCCGAAATCTTCTCACGACCACAATGTAAACTATAAATTGTATGTTTATGTTTAAAAATTAGTTTAATGTTTATAATTTTTTTATTTTTTTTTGTATGGTTCATTAGTTAGATTCGTCACTAATATATATGTGGACGTGTATTAAACCTTATATAAATATTTTGAATTATTCATTTACATAAAACAAATCAATATTTCATTTCAAATTTTTGTGTTATCAAAATAATTATTAATTTAAAATAATTAAATAATAATTTACATAACATAAATCAAGATTTCACCTTAATTTTTTCCGGGGGATTATGGCACCGGAAAGCTCAAAAAATTGCAACAACTCCAATTATTTCGAGATGTCTTTAGTGCGACTTTTTGGGAGTTTTTCAGGTGGGTTTTTCCAGTCTAATTTCTCTAAAATCCGGCATGAATTTATTGAAATCATTAGTTTGATGGGTAACCACTGCACAATCTAAGTGCCCCTAAGTGCCCTAGGGTTTTTGAGGGTGTTAAATCCATACATATAGACAAAAAACGAGTTTACATAACACAAATCAAGATTTCACCTCAAATGTTTCTGTCTAATTCCGGCACAGAAAGTTCAAAAATTCCCACTAAAGACAACTCCGTTTGCTTATTAGTTGGAAGAAGACTTATCCATTCATGATATACTCATCACGATGCTTGGTCAAGCTTTGACGACTTTTGGGAAATTTAATTCCCCAAAATAATTTTTACTACTCAACCCCTTCCATGAGAAACTAAACAAAGAACAAACCAACTCATCTACACCTCATAAATAATTAACTTATAATTAAAGGAAAAAGTGATTTTAATTAATTAAATATAATTAATTATGATAAACAATTATTATTTAAATATATAATAATTTTAAAATTAAAAATATTTTAATAAAACATAATTGGAGTTGTGATTTCTGGAATTTATTTATTCCCCAAAATTTTTTACTACTCACTTCCATGAAAACTAACTAGAACAAACCACTCATACTATCACCTCGTAATAATAACTTTATAATAAGAAATAGATTAATTAATAATAGACTAATAATTAATTCATTACAACTATTAGATGTAAATAATAAATAATAAATTTTAAAATTGAGAAAATAAGTAATTTATAAAAAATAATTGGAGTTGTCTTTAGTGCGAATTTTTGAACTTTCTGTTGCACTGAAAAATTTGAGGTGAAATCTTGATTTGTGCTATGTAAACTGGTTTTTTGACTGTATACATGGATTCAACACCCTCAAAAACTCCTAGGGCACTTAGATTGTGCACTGTTTACCCATCAAATTTGTGATTTCAATAAATTCATGCCGGATTTTAGAGAAATTAAGCTGAAAACCCCTCTGAAAAACTCCCAAAAAAATCGCACTAAAAACAACTCAGAAGCAAACTGGGCCCCACAACATAATTACGAAAAAATGATTATAAATTAATTGTTTTAAGTGATAGATTCAATCTACTTTAAAATAATACTTAATAATTAACCACCTAATTATATTTCAGTATAGATATATATATAAATAGATATGAAGATAATATTCCAAATTCCAATTGATGGATAATAATCAAACTTAAACTCATTTATTAAATTATTTCTTAACCAACTTTCTCAATTGACGCAAAGTGCAAGGGAAAGAGGCTTCTCATAAATAATTTATACAAAGAATTTTGAAAGGCAACTTTCCACATCATTA
>APFE031626627.1:20391-32898 GCA_000404065.3 Pinus taeda | reverse complement strand
ATAACTGTTGAGTTTTGAGTCCTTGACTCTTGACTCTTGACTCTTTCATATCATAATGATATTTTTTGTAAACAATATATCACTGTGACAATGAAAATTTGAAGTTTGAAGTTGGGCCTTTGCAATTATAACTCATTGGTAATTACTAATGATTGTGAATTATAAATATGATGCTTCGTGAAAGACTAAAGTTGTTTCATTTCATTTCATTATTCATGTTTCATTTTATAACATTTCATTTTATGTTAACAGTTAGAAGTTAGGACTTAGAAATATCTAAGATATTACTTCTTGTAATGGTTAAACTTAGCTTACAAGTACAACTTTGGTGATCAATGATGATAAGGTATATGAATTTTTCCATTTGAAAGCTTGAAGTGTTTTTGAACTTTAAGATTGAATCTTGATATGATCATGATTCACCGAGACTTCAATAGGCAGTCTGTATATGAATTTTACGAACTGGGGAATGGTTGATGACGATTATAAGTTCTAGATGTTGATGTGATATGGGTTCAATGATCCAATCTATTTGTTTTTTTATGTTTTTTATGCTCTAATCTCATCTCTACGTGTTTTGTTGACATTATATTGTATCAAAAATTAAAAATTATAAATTATATAATATTTAAAAATCGCTCCCGGATTCGCTCCCAAACTGGGAGCTTCTGAAAATGGTCGCTCCCGCTCCCGCTCCCAAGTAACACTGCCCTGAGCTATCCAAAATTAAAATAAAATGAGAATGAATTTATACATTAATTACAAACAAGTACTTTATAACGGGAGCAAATAACCACCATTATCCCTATGTATAGCTCTATCCATATGTGCATATTTCTATGTCAGCCCAGTAATTAATACAGGGTGGCTTCCACATGAGTGTTGGTTGAACTGCTTTAATTGTTGTTGGGTGGCCTCCTATCTAAGGAAAGTACAAACCACTATTCTCGGAGTGGTAAAGTTATCATTTAATATCTATGTTGCACCATATTTCAGGGACAGGAAGCAAGGGGAAGGGTTTCTAGGGACAGCTGGAGGGTAACCTCAAATTTCCAGAGGGTGTACTGACAGGGACACCAAATATATTTAAAAAGACTAAAAATAAAATATTCAGAAAGAAAGATTCTAGAATGGAGGAATATTATAATATAACTCAATAAAATAGTAATTCCTAAAAAATAGGTACAAAGATCTTGTCTGTGTGGATAGTGAAACCCTGAATAGAGAAGAGTGGATATAAGGTACCAGAACCTACCAAAAATGGGAATCCAAATATTGTTGCAATTATTCCAGTTTCAGAATGGGCCCCATTTTGGATAGTAGACATCTCAACATTCCCAAACCCATCAAGGGACATCTCCCAGACATCCCCTTTTCCTGGCTGGGAATGTCTAGGCGACAAGGTGGAAGACCACCACAGCCTCAAGGATGTCCTCACTGCTTGAAGCCCCCAAAACCCTGGGGACAAGGGAAGCAAAGGGAATGTGTCCCCAATGGGTGGGGACAGGTCCCCATTCTACACTCTTAATGCAGTGCAGCTGAAAGATAAGGTATACTCAGCTACTATTGAATGTATAGCATACCTGCCATTTAAAAATAGTACTTCCATATATTGCATAGCACAACTGTCATTTACTGCATAGTAGAACTTTATTTAATGTCTAAACTCTTCAAATGTTGCTATAAACATGTTTTACAGGCAAGTACGTTTTAACCAACACATTTTCAAATAGAAAAATCCAAAATAATAGTATTTTTATTTAGATTATTAAAAATGTAACATGCTTCTTCAAAATATAACAGTTTTTCCAGTTTTCATCAAGAATATGAAATTCACAAATGTTTATTCCAGAAAGTCAGTGCGGGACAAGCATTTAATTGTCAGGTAAACTCATTCCGCTCACAACATAATGCTTAGAGCATACATACCTGAACAGCTGAGATACTGATAGCACCATCTACAGTTCCTGGCCGCAAACACAATCCCTAATGCAGTTGAAAAGAGGTTTCTTAGACGAAAAGTGAACAAACACATTGAAAACAATAATGTTCGAAACAAGAAAACAGTTGCTATTAGCATATATCTATAATAACCACTCCTTCCACTACAGAATAATAGTAAAAAAAAATAGAGTTTGGAGATTTCTGTGGTGAGGATTTTGATTTTGAGATCTCGGAGCATCCACATTTATTTTGATTTATCTCATCCTTTCTCTTCTCTTCTTTGCAGATTTTTTCCTGATGACGAGTCATGGTATTAACTCGAAACGTCGAAACTCAAAAATGAAAACTGTGGATACTCCGAGATCTCAAAAGTAAAAAAAAGCCTAAATGTCAACTTTAAATGAAAAGTTAGACAAATCATGATCAATTGCAAACCATTAAAAAAAGTTCCAGCATTACCAAAAGAATGCATACTTCAGAATAAAAAGCCTATAAGTATATAGTATAATTTTAAACAGAAGACTTGCATTAAGAAAGACATTTATCACATATCAACAGAGATTTCTAAACATGCTTTCTAATGTTCTTTGTTCTAGAGAGTCATTAATCACCCTGAAATTCTTAAAGAAGTAAATATAATATCGATTGAATTAACTGTAAACTTTACTCTCAGTAACAAAAATATTTTACTCCATTAAGAAATATAGTCAATCAATATGATCCACCATAGATGAAGGTATCGATCATTTTGGAAATCTCAGAAGGTCCAAAAAATCTTTAAAATGATCTGAGGCTTCCTAGAAAATCTATGCACAATTGAAAACCTTCAGATAGTATTTAGTTCCAATTTGAATATTTGAAAGAAAACATGGCCCCTTTTGGAGTTTCAATACCACTTTCCCATACAAATTGTAGAAAACCTGACTGGTTAACTTCTTTTGCTCAAGATTGTGGAGTAGGTCTAAAACTATTTTCAATAAATGACAACAGTTGTCTAGTATAACACTTCTTGATGCCTTACATGAAGCTTTCAAGCTCCATGGAAAACCCCCTGATAACATCCCGACAAAATCGGGAAATTGCAAGTTTTTCAACACGTTGACGTTATCAGCTGAGTTTTTTGGAAGTTTTTCAAACTTAAAAAAATTGTGATTTTATCACGACTCGATCCAAAAAATCACGAGTCATTTCTGGGCTGCATATAAGTTAGGGAAAATCGTATTTTTTAACTCATTTTGCACTCAATCCTTAACGATTCAAGGACAGAGGCGACCTCCTACTTTTGCTTCTAGAGGACGACAGGGTCCATTTCTAGCCCTAGGGAAAGGGCTTCTTCCACTAGAGGAAAAGCCATTCCTTATTCCCATAAAAGGGGCAAAGGAAATCAGTTTATAACATGTAGATGACTCATGATGATGATATAAATTTATTATAATTTTTGTTGATATTTTGAGTCAACTGAGTCATGACTCAAGATTCAGGACTTGATTCACTGTCGATATGTCATGTAGCACTAGACTTCTCAGGTTATACAGCATATATAATAGATTTCTTTTCATATTTAAGTGGCAACGCATTTATTCGATGTTGTGGATACCAGTGTTGCACGAAATGCCCCCCCCCCCCCCCCCCGAATCAAAACCCAGAATCGTAACCCGTACAGATCCGAGGGTGATCTGGCCATGGAACTGCGTCCCGGAATTTCGTGGGCCAAAAAAAACAATTCCTGCCCTATGGGAACCATTCGGCCCGATCGGCATTTCCGTACGCCCAGGACGTGGTTCCGGGGCCGGATCGCCCAATGGATCCGTCGTGGATCAGAGCCGATTCTGGGAGGATCGCGACCGTTTCCATGGGCCACCGGCTAGTTCCGCCATGCAGACCCACTAATTTAATTTTTATTTTTTATTTTTTTGTGTTTACTTGTGGTTGGGTGGGTCTAAGTTGGGTTAGGGAAAAGAATTAAGGGGTTAAAAGTCGTTTTCTCCTCTCATTTGCTCACTCTTGTATTTTTGGAGAGCTTGGAGGAGTGAAGAAGGAGAAGTTAGGAGCAGTGGAGGAGGAGCTAGGAGCAGTGGAGGAGGAGCTTGAAGGAGTAAAGAAGGGCTTCCATCTACAAGAGCTAAAGAGGTAAGTGCAAACCCCAAACTCCCTCATTTTTCTATCATTGCTTTTTGTAATTTTATCCTCCCTCTCCTACACTTTCCCATTCTTTCTTCTTTCTCATTTAATTGCAGGTTGTCCACCACCTATATTCATATTCCAAGATGGTGTTCTTTTGGCTTCTATGTATCATTTTACTTTTGGTTTTCATGATAGCAAGGGGGAGTAGGAATAGAAGGGAAGAAGAACAAGAGGATAGTGGTCCCCATATGAGTGACCCAATGTATGATGAGGAGGAAGGGGATAAACCTGATGAGAACACTGAAACGCTAGAGGGGAAAGTTGCATTGACACCCTTGTGGAACTATGTGACCAAACTTAAAGGGGAAAAGGTGGTGGAAGCTACAAGTTTTTGTGCCCTCATGGTTGTCATGGAGGAAAACCATATCGTGGTCCATATACCCATGTGAGGAGGCATCTTTGTGGGGTGATGGACAATGATGAGAAAAAGCGTGTCGTGGGGATACAAATTTGCCCAAATGTTTCAACTGAACAAAGAAGAAAATACAACCAAATAGAGGAGGTTGCACAACAAAAAAGCAAGAAACAAAAAAACTTGGTTTGAATCAAGTGCAACCTCTAGATTTGGTAGCTCATCTCCTCATGGTACTTCTACAAGCTCTGGAGGTAGAACAATAGGGAATTTCCTTAATGTTGTTAGGGAGGGGAGGGGGGGGCAGGATGATGTGGATGGGATTTGGAAAGATAGTATGATTTCTTTGTGCTTGCCGTGTACCATTCAATATGCTTCGCTCTCCCTATTGGCATGATATGGTTAAGGCCATCAATGAAGCCCCAACTATGAAAAAGCTAGAATAGTGTTATTAGAAAGAGAAAAAGCAAAGGTTCAAAGAGCTTTGACACATTTTACAAATGAATGGGTGGATTGTGGGGTATCCATTATATCAGATGGGTGGACAAATATTAGAAACCAACATTTGGTACATGTTCTTGGTGATCCTGCTAGTGGTGCAGGTTTTATTACATGGCATGACTCCTCCGTCAGTGCAACTTCCCAAAACATTGCAGATTTCCTATTGCAATCAATCAGAGATGTTGGTCCTAATAATGTGGTTCAAGTGATCACTAATAATGCAGAAAATTGTAAGGCAACAGGAAAAGTTATTGAGCGTACTCATCCACACATCTTTTGGTTTGGGTGCTTGGTGCACATATTGAACCTTTTGATGCATGATATTGTGAAGCATAAAGAATGTGGATGGATTAATGAGCTTTATAAGAGAGGGAAGCAACTCATTAAATTTATAATAGGGAATACAAGGGTAAACTACTTTTATGGCACTTACTCCAAGTTGTAGTTGCTTAAATTTGCAAAAACACGATTTGCAAGTTATTAACTCACCTTTAGCTGGCTAGTGAAGGTGAGACAAGCTTTAACTAATATGGTGACCTCTAAATCATGGGAGGAAATTAAAACTGATAAAGATGTTGCTAATGTAGCTAAGGACACTATTCTTGACATGTTATTTTGGTCACAGATTAAATATGTTTTGCAATTCACCAAACCAATTTATTACGTGATCAAGTTTGCAGATTCAGAACAACCAATAATTGGAGAGGTGTATGAGCAAATAGATAGCATGTTGGGGCAGATTAAAGACATTGTTGAGCCTAGAGATATCACCTTGTACAATTATATTTGTTCAGAAGTGGAAAAATGATGGGATATGCTAAACATTCCATTGAATGCCTTAGCATATGTTCTAACACCTAAATACTATCATCCCTCATGGCTTTCAACACTAGCACCTGGGGGAGAGGGAAGGGGGGGGGGAGGGAAAAAACCAAACCTAGATCCATAGGTTCTAGAGGCTTATATGAGAGCATTGGATAGATTAGTCCCTAACGAGGAGGAGTCTGCCATGGTACGCAAACAGTTGAGCAACTATATGCTTAGCATTGGTCCATTTGGGAGCATGTACGCAATTAGAGATCGAGAGATTTTTTCTTCTCTTGAGTGGTTGAGTGTTGGAACATGCATGGAGGTGCTACTCCACTTCTACAGACTTTGGCATTGCAGGTGCTATCACAGGTGGTAAACACTTCTTCTACAGAGTGGTGTTGGAGCTCTTATTCTTTCATCCACAGTGTTGAAAGGAACAGGTTGAGTTTACACCGGGCAGAGAGCTTGGTTTATGTTCACTACAGCTTGTGATTGTTGTCCCATTACTATGATGATGCAAAGACTAATAAAGACCTTAATATTTTGGAAGAAATCCAGAGGAGCCCAATTTGGAGGATGGAGTGTTGCGATTAGAGCAATTAGAGGATGCTCTTATCTAGGATGATGATGGTCGAGTTGAGATGCCACCCCCATTTGGTACCTTGGTTCCCAGGTTCCATGCTTCAACACCAATAGCAGGGGCTTCATCTTCATCAGTTTCAGTGCCACAACTTCCACAGCCACCATCTTCTTCATTGCCATCACGTGGAGGCCCATCGCCACATACTGTTCGTGGTGGAAGGAGGAGAGATTAGTAGATATATTCACAATTTACTACTTTTGTCATAGATTAGACTTGTAGGCTTGTTGTGAATTTGAACTTTTTTGTCTTAATTCTCCCAGTTCAATGTGTACTTGAGTCTTGGTGGTGGCCAAGTGGCCTATTTTGTAAACATTATTAGTTGAATTTTAGACATGACTAATGTTGACAGTTGCTCACTTGCTAGATAAGTTACTTGAATGTTTGATGATTTTATCTTCTAAATGTCTTATGTTTTATAATATGCTTAAAAATTCGAAGTATGTTTGTAATTGCTAGAATCTAGATGGTTGATGCTCGAATAATTAATCATTGATATACAATGGAATCATGGATTCCATATCTATCTTGATTTATGTAAATATATGCATGTTTTCATGTCTTCTACCATTAATTTGGTATTTGGGATGCTTTTTTATATAAATGCAAATATATATATATATAGTAGACGCTTCGCTTCCTAGATTTTTGGGAAATGAAACTTCCGCGTCCCCGCTTCGTGCAACGTTGGTGGATACTTTAGATGCTAAAAACAAATTAAAATTTTAATATTTTTGTACCTTTTTAATTTTGCCAAGTTCTTGCCATTTTTTCAATTTTCTCCCAACTTCTGCGACTTTTTCAATTTTCAGACCCTTGCCGATTTATTCCCGAGTTCTACTTTTTCCACATTGCTTTCAAGGCCAAGATAATGTTTCTATAAAATATTAAAAAGCCTTTCTTGCGATAACATTCTCTTTGTAGGTGACCACGGGCATGCTGAAATTTTCCATGGCCTTCACCTGCTTCCTAAATACATAGCCAGACTACACCTTGATATATCTACCGAAAATAAAATTTGGATCATAAACAGACCTGTTATGAAGCTTTCAAGGCCAGGACAATGTTTTTATAAAATACTAAAAAGACTTTTATATAATAACATTCTCTTTGTAGGTAACCATAGGCATGCTGAAATTTTTTATGTTCTTCACCTGCTTCTTATATACATAACCAGACTACACCTTGATATATCTTCCGAAGACAGTAACATTTGGACCATAGCAAGACCTGTTATAACTTGAAATTGCCCTTGGGGTATTCAGTCCCAACAGGATCACATGAACACTTACAGAAAGCACCAATGTCAATTCACACAGTCCCTCCTGCCCCGGGCTAGTGCTTGCTAGCCTCAAGGGGGGATTTCCTAGTGATTTAAAGTCAAAAAACTTCTCAGGTGGATCCTGCAAAAGATTTCATATCTGCAATATGTACTTGCTAAAATCTCATAATTATTCATATTTCTGCCATTGAACACTTGAGAATATTGATTAAATTTCAGAATTACAAGTTAGAATGTCATATCAATGTTTTCCTTCAGTAATATACTTCAGATCACAAGCAAAACACCCAAAAATCAACAAACGAATTGTTCTTTTAAAGTATTTTTCCAACTGGTACCTTCAATCCAACGGGCATGGGGTTCAAAGAGAAGAAAATTGATGATGCTAGTGTTACTCAAAGCTCATCAAATCATGAATTTCCACATCAAATTATTAAATTTATCCATAAAAAAGAGTTGGTCACCGTTACCCACCAAAGGTGGGCAACCCTATAGGAGAAAACTTTTATCCTATCTTGGACAGCCAACCAGCCAGCAGCCCTATACATTGTCAGTTCTGATGACATGCCACACTCTGCCATTTTCATGGCTCATACACTTCTCACCATCCAGCATTTCTCTCGAATGAAGATGGGTCACCACTCGACAGGTAATTTAACCATTTTGCAATCAAGTGCTTTTACTTATGGGGCTTATATGGATGATTGACCAATATTGACTATAAACTTGTTCTCTCACCTTACCAGGGTGGTAGTATTTAGCCTTGATCTACTGGAACCTTCTCTAAGGCCTTAGGGTTATAGGAGGGGCACTACTTGGAAAACATGGATTGAAGTAGCATGTCAATAACCATCCCATACTTAAAACCCTTTATCATTCCCTTGATTTCACATCTATCCTTTGGGTTTGTTGATATTGGTTCAATGGGATTTGGCACCCTCATATCTACATCCTTGTGTCAGGGCCAGACAACTTTGCTCTGGAGCTTGATGCAGCTAAAAGAAAAGATAAGAGCACAAAATGGCCACACCAAAAGAAAAAGAAAAGTTAAAATGCAAAAGTTGGTCAGGACATAATTAGTGCATGGGGAAAAGCATAGCATAAGCTCTACCCCCCTCATTAGCCATTAGTTGGTTCCTGAGCTCTAGAAGCTCCATTACATCATAAGGAATCCCTACATGTCCCAACCTTGATGAGCGAGAAATCGACTCATCCTTAAGGGGTAAAAAGATGTTATATCATTAAAAGCAAGATTGGACACCTAAGATATGCTCCATATCAAAGCATTATCAAAAAGAAGTAAAAGGCACACCAAAGGGGTGGAAAAAGCAAGCCGAGAAAAGGGGTAACTCATGCCTCCACAATTGCTCCCTCCATACATCTATACACTCAAGATGATGGACCTCCATCAGCTAGTCCCATGGCCATGGCACCTAGCCATGAAGTCTTTCCCTTGCATTCCCACCACTATCATAAACACCTGGATTGAAGAGTTGACCTTGGACATGTCACCTCCCTGTAGGGGCTATACGCACCTAATAGGGTTAATTACCTAACCACCTCTAACAAGTTAAGGAACACTTTTTGGGGACTTGGTCTAGTTAGATATTTGAAGGTGATCCCATTTAAAGTTTTATTATGCCCTTAACAATTATGGTCCACTATGATGTATTTATGGTCATTGTCTCTAATGAGTGGTTGCTTTCACTTGAGTTTGAGATGGTCTTGTCAAGTGGTCTTTTCACAGAGCAGCAGAGGCCTTATGCAATGCGGCCACACTCACTCCATGCCTAATCCACATGATGCCCAAGTCATAATATACTTTCGAAGAGTTGTGATGACCTTGAAGATACAGTGTTGACCCTCCACAACAAAATGTTGGGAACTTTGATGATTCTAGCAATCTAAGTCATAGGGCTCGTCGAACTTCTAGGTTCAATGAAAAATTAAAGTTCGTTCTAGTTCAATGAAGGATTTGACTAGCCTTTCCACCACATGTGTTGTTGTGGATTTTAATTGAAGTTTTCCATGTGCCTTGTTGTGGGTTTTAACTGGAGTTTTATGTGTGCCTTGCTATAGGTTTTAACCAGAATTTTCCAGTGCCTTTTCCAATTTTGTGTCTTATCCAGACTACGAATTCCCAAACGAACCCATTTTAACCATCGAGCCTCATCTCTACATTTTGTCGTCAATTTGTTGCACTGAGCAATTGCTACTTCCTACCTATGGGCCTGCTGCGAGGTTGTGATTCGTTGCTAGTGAAGGTCACACTGTCACAACTGTCGTGAAATCTAGAGCAGCTTTAACTAGGGAGTATTTCAAATGAATTATCTATTCTTTGACAAGCTCTTGTGATATTACATTACTTCATTATCATTATTATTATGTTCTTTTCATCATCAAGACAAATGCCAAACAAGAAGATCATAGAAACAATAAAGAGAACACTAGAGATAGGCTCCAAGCCAGAGCAAAACCCACAAAGCGGAAAACCCGGAGAACTTCTTCTTATAGAATCTTCTTCAAAGAAGACTTCCAAGACCTAAGACGTAAACAAGAACCTTCCAAGACCAGGCCATCCACCATAGCGAGATAAGTCCTCCAACCAATGTCTACAATTGATTTTGCTTTATTTCAGACCTGTGGAAACCCTAACATCCACAAAAAACTCGCATAAGAGAGTTGATCAAGGCATATTTCAAAATCAGCGTCATCAAGACATCCTCCCTTTCCTTTGTTGGTCTATTCTTTCTTTTCTCTAGCCTTCACATTACCTTCTAGCCGTGGAAGTGAGGTCAAAGTCCCTTTTATATAGTCTTTCGCTGAGCTAGAATAGGCCTATAAGCCGACTTGAGTGAAGGTTGGGCCACTTGATCTTAAAGGTCTTTTAGACCTTTCTAGAAATCAAAAAAAAACAATTATTTTTCTTGTTACATATGCCCAATGGGTCTTTTACATCATGACTTTGACTTTGACTCAAGACAAAACCCCTAGAGCACTCAAAAGGTGCCAAGACCCAGGACCAAAAACCATGGGCAAGAAACCCATGCTTCGAATAAATAATTTTCTTTTATAAAATAATTTTTCTTCTTTCTTTTCTTTCGACAAGAACAATAATTATTACATCATGTCATGATCCAAAATACAATTATGAATATCGACACTAGTTACAACTTTCCACACTCCCTCTTCACTAGGGAGGTATTTATAATTGACCAATAGTACAAGGACAGTACTTCCTTTGAAAATTTCTCATAAGAAGAGTCAGATTTGTAAGCCATCTTGTAAGCATCAACACTATGATCAATTCATCACAACCAGCACTATCAACACAACAAAGCCTTGTGAAGCTAGCTTGTTGACTTTAATGTAAAAATACACAAAAGGTATTTTGTAATAATAATTTATTATATAAAAAAATGTACAAGTGATGATGAATGTTACAATGAGGCCCTGCTTGTATACCTAAGCAGGTGATCGTTCATGATTAGTCATGTCTTTTAGACATGCCTTTTCACTTAACTGATGAATATTTCAGATAATCATTATTATTTACATTTATTTGTATTTATTTTATTTTATGTAATATATATCCGTAACATTGTCCCTTCCTTCAAAAGCTTTGTCCTCAAAGCTATATTGTCAGCACTTGTCTTCATCTTGTGGTTGTGATCTCAGCAAATGAAATTTGTCATTGCTAACTTAGCATGTATAATTCTCTAGTAATGGTGTCTTGCAACTAGGGTTTTTTTTTTATAGTGTGATATATATATTATCTTAATTTCAATTTAATTAAATTTTATTTAGTTATAATGTTTGACCCAAATGTATCTCACTGCCTATTTGACCTGCGTAATGTACCCGTTTGACATGCGTAGTATATATATATATATATATATTTGGGAGTTGTTGAGCCACCGAATGAAATTGTGTGCCTAGAAATGTCTTGGAGTATAGACCGACCATGCCTTTCATTCTCAGATCTATGTGGTCAAATATGTAAATTGTTAGTGGTGGGTTTTGAATTGCAGATGGGATGAATATGTGTAACCATAACCATATATATAATATCACCATTTTATCAAGCTTGGCTCCGCCGAAGTGAGCAGTTTCATCAAACGTGATAAAAAATTGCAAGGTAGCCTTCCGACTGTGCAATCTGACCCCGGTGTCACGACCACGATGTGTCACGACTATGGTGTACTAGTGATGGTAACCCGGTGTCAGGACCACGATGTGTCATGACAACTCGATGATTCGATACTAATACCCACAAATGAAATGTTAGGGTCCCACCCTAAACCCCTTATCTATGTAATGGGACCACGTCATAGTCAAGAGTCAATAAAGCCCATATTAATAATTGTAAGTGGTTAATCCGCAATTAATAACGGAACCACAGTTAGTTGCAAATGGGTCGTAGTATTAGATAGATGGTATTAATAATACGTATTGGCCCGTGGTATTGCACGTAGGAGTCATATATAAAGGATAGAAACTCCCTGCGAGGAGCATCGTGTCTTATTTTGTAATCGAGCTCTGCTCTATTGGAGGTTGCCCCCTCAAAGAGGCAAGTGAACATTACTCTCTGAATAATAGCATCATTGCTATTCTGTGTTCTGGGTATCTTTTCTTCGCATATTCTGTGTTCAGGGTCTCTTTTCTTCGCAAATTCTATATTTGGGTATCATTTGCAGGTTAAGAGCATAACAAGTGGTATCAGAGCACTTTCCAGGGCCGGTGGGATCTCCATTTAGTAGAAAATTTTTATTTTGGCTCGAGACGTGTTCCGGC
>APFE031626627.1:4326-20371 GCA_000404065.3 Pinus taeda | reverse complement strand
ATATATATTGATTCGATACTAATACCCACAGATGAAACGACTCGATTCGTTGGAAGGGCACGTTGTTTGATTGTGTCGATTGACCGCGGCAAAACAACGACTGGCACGGCCCGATGGATAGCATGTCAGAGCCAGAAACGCGAAGAAGGATGAGTGTTTGACTAGTACGCATAACCCATGGACGTGGTGTGTCAGCAAGGTTGACTACGAAACCGAAAGGACTGTCGGGAACGATGAATGGGCAGATAGGGGTAGTAGCGTGGTCATGCAACGATGGCATCTATGCGTATCCGATGGAGAATCTTGAGGTGGCATGTGAGAGACAACGGTCATCGCAGCGCATAGTGACAACAGTTGGTCTGGACCAATGGTGGTGGCAGCTGTATATGGAATGGTGCGAGTGGGTTGAAACTGCTCGACGGCAGCGTAGGAAGACCGTAGACGAGGATCCGGTAGTGCCATACAAGTGGTAGTTGATTGTTTTGATGTCCCTACATGCGAGACACGGCGGGCTATGCAACAAGGAATTGGCCTACAAAAGGATAGGTTTGTGTCGAGGCAACAACACGGTACAGCACAGAATAAGCAGTGTAGGGGGTCGAGGGGCACGATTGACCGTGGTTGTTTGGTCATGTTCGTGAAAAATGAGCCATGACTCACGTCTCAAGATTCCAATAAGATTTTTTTAGCCTTAGCTATATCCCTTTCTGTTCCATAGAGAAACTCTGCAGAGTCACCAACAGAAAAGGACACCACTAGTAGCCCTCTATCGAGGCTTCTCCTACTTTCATCCTTGTTCTGTTGTAACCCCAATCTGTCGGTTTCCTTGTAAAAATTAACAATGCAAACATCAAAATCCCTGTATGGCAAAATGTGTTCTACATTTGCTCCTTTAAATTTTTTGTTGCTTCCAAGTGCATCATGAGATTCATCAATAGCTCTGCAAACCAAAGGAACAAACTCCGCAGGAATACATGGTGGCATTATATTATAACAGTGACGAATTTGTCCCTGCGATCTTGATTCTGGACCCCAGTGGTCACCAAAGCACATCATCCACAAATGCATTTTTCTGTTGCCAACATAACTAGGTTGATAGAATCCTCCCTCACCAACACTGAGTTTTTGACATTGTTGAACTATGTTAATTTGATCATTTCGACCAATCCAATTCTTCAACAAGACCAAACCCGATTTCAAGACCTGGATTTTACTTCTTCCCTCACGATATTCAGTAATTTTATCATTACCTTTGCTCTAAACATATGGAGGGGGATAGCTTTACCGTATCATTTTTTGATATGCAAATATCAAATGCATCTAATATAGCCCTTCATGTCGAAGAGTGTAAGTCGCAAAAATCATGTTGTACTCTTCCAATATAAACTGGGTGTGTTTTTATGTTTGGACTTGGCTCTAAATGGAACTTTTGGAAATTTTCTCTATTTGCAACATGGGGAGACAAATTTGTTTGTTGAATGTCTTCATGAATATCATCTTAAGTAGCAATTGAAACCTTTCCACCAGCGGAATCCAGCAACAAAATTGTTCTTCTCTGACTTACATTTCCAGCTTCCTCAATCCCCTCTCTCTGCAGCTTTTTCTTCTCCTTGGGTGATAACCAAGAAGATAACCAAGAATTCCCATAATCCACTTTTTCTTTTTCAAATATGTCATCTTCATAACTATCTTCAAAAATATCTTCTTCTTTTTCTTCGTCCACATTTTCCTCTTCATCATCATTAATGTCTTCTTCAGCATTTTCCTCATTGTTATGATATTGTACATCTCCTTGTTTTTCAAGATAATCCTCATCTTGATCTATATCGGCTTCATCGAAATCATTATCTTGATCATTTTTTGCAACATCTTCATTTTCATTATCATCATTCTGATCAAAATCTTCTTCTCCTGCTTCACCTTGTTTCGTTTCTTCACTGTCGCTATTATCTTCCTTATTATCGATTTCCTTTCGACATGCTTTAAGTTCTACAAATGATTTTTCTAAACGTTGAAATGCTTCTTGAATTTTACTGAACTTCTCCATGAATTCAAGACGTGAATGTAATATCACATTGTGTGGCGAACAACGTTCAAAGTCTCGCATACGTTCAAGGACTCACATGGTTATATTGTGTGGCATGGCTCTGATAACACTGAAGCAACAAAATTGTAGCTTGTTGACTTTAATCTAAAAATACACAAGAGGTATTTTGTAATAATAATTTATTATATATAAAAATGTACAAGTGATGATGAAAGTTACAATGAGGCCCTGCTTTTATACCTAAGCAAGTGATCTTTCATGATTAAGCATGTCTTTTAAACATGCCTTTTCACTTAACTAATGACTATTTCAAATAATCATTATTATTTATATTTATTTATATTTATTTTATTTTATGTAATTTATATTCGTAACACCTTGATTAACATATTTTGTCTCTCCACAAGAATAGAGATCAAGGTTAGGAAGCTTTACACAAGACACCACACTACCTCTCAAGGCACATAACCCATTCGGATGTTCACTAGGCATGTCCTTTTAGGGCTATTCTAATCTTGGATTCCTAATCCTCAAAGAATATCAATTCTCTTCGACCACTCTTATCTTGGATGCCCTGTCAGACCCTCAAAGAGTATCGGCCACGAGATCACCTTCCATCTTAGATTTCAAATCCTCAGGGAGTACCAGTGTCATATGCTTACCCAATCCTCTTAACCCTCTTCTCTCCTCATGGCCTTCACTAAGACTTATGGTTGTTAGTCCTAGTCTAGTGCATGACACATGAAGCAAAGAACTATATCCGTCACTCCCTCTCAACCTGGGAAGATATGCTCATTCCCCCACACACAAGGGAATTCCAACTAGGGTGTCCACAATTGGCTACCTTTTCTTCAGTGGAGATCATGTCAGTAGCTTCCAGGGCTCTATCATCATCAAAACATATGTGGACTTCGACCTTTCTGAACAAGCCCTTTTCATGAACAACTTATCATCAAGATAGGATTCACACTATTACTTTCCCTCAACCTACATCAGTTGCATATTCACGAACCACGCATCATAGAGGTTGAACATAGCTCCCTCTGAGCATCAGGAAAGTGATCTACCAAGACATGACCATTCATCTATCTGCAACCTACTTCCTTTCCTGTCAGTGTGGTGTACATTGTCATCAATTCCTTTGGACCATGTGCCAAAGTCATCCACTCAATTCATGGAATTGAGTCATCATCATATAGCTTCTATCTATCCCATAACTTCTTGCAATATATCTTTTCAAGTAGTAAAGACATATTAAACCATCAAAGTCAAATCAAATATCAAAGTTATCGAATTAGAATAGCTTCTACAAGATGCCATGCCTTGTCTTCATCAACATCCTTCATCATGGTCTTCCTTCATGTTCACCTTCACATCGGGCTTACTCCGTCAAAGCTTCTGTAGCTCCCTCTGAATTCAACAGTGTTTCATACTTTACGAGACCATATCGGATGATGATTATTACTAACATGTCTTCAACTAGAAGAGTCCAAACTTTATCCAATACATATCATGCTAATTTAACTAGGCAGATTTCTGTAACCTACTCTTCCCGCAAACTGAAGCCATGAGTTAAATAAACCAAAGAAGAATTTCAACACATGCATACCTTTTACTTCATCTAGTCTTCTTCAACCTGCTCCTCATCTCTAAGATGAGACTTCATCATGCTGCAACTATACTAGCGAACTTCTAAGAAGCTTGCATCAAATCTGAGGGAGTAGAATATATTTGCAATATCATCATGGTCCTTCTTCTACTAAATGAAGAAATCCTCCCATGAAAACATCCAAGAAGGATCTTTTGAGTGATCCTTTTTAATCATTAACCAGTGGTTGGATGAATTCCATCGCTACTTGCTAGAGCACTGCTACCAATGCATCGGGCTAATGTATAATGAATTATTCTTTATGTTGTTTATCTATGTTGCCAAAACCAACTTATAATGATGATCTTCTCAACCAGGCATCCACATTCACATGGCCAATCTTCACATGAACTTTACGAATCAAAGTGCCCAAGGATCCAACTTGATTACCAAGTTACTATTTTCAGGGTCCTTATAGTTCCCTCTTTCCATCATGCTTACCAAAACATAGGATTTGCTTTACTTATCCATATTCCTTTGCTTTCATCATGATGTACCTACAATGTTCATTGATAAGTACTACCAAGCAAAACATGTGATAATTAAAGCATGATGCCAATCTGTCAATCTAGGGTTCTCATGGATTTTGGAGGATGAGAACCTAGGGTTTTCAAGTACAAACCCTAACTCATGATATTAAATTCAAATTATCATCCATACCTATCCATACTATGGTTTAGCATATACCCTAGACTATACACAAGCCCTAGAAAACAAGAGATAAGGTTTTATGAGGGAATAAGCAAATTAGCGTTAGAGTTTCCATATGGATAGGGTTTTTCATTAACCATCTAGGGTTTACAATCTGTAGACATCAACAACCTTTGACAATAAAGCCTACAAACCCTAGAACCATATAAACAAGTAAACCCTAAAATATTTTATGTTAGACCCTTAACAAGAGAATATGTTATACATGCCTCATGATTATGTACCTTTGTCCTTTATGATCATAGAAGTTACTATAAGGCCCTACTCTAGATGTCATCATATCCTTATTGTTTTCAAGACTGCCAAAGGCTACCTTTAAGGGCTACCATTGATGTCATGAGCGTTGCCAAAATCTCTTTACTAATAGTAGTTTTCCAAACAAGACATCCTTATTGTATACTTCTTTCATCAATCTTATAGGTATTTTGCCCTCTGGTTAGGGCTTCCCATATGACTTGATAAGATCTTCAAAGCTCCTTCCAGATTTCAAGAGACAATTCTCTTGCTTCTTAGCTTCTGGTTAGGGCACAATGTGTGCGCTGCTACAGGACTTAAATAGACTTTCCCTTTCACAACGATTTCCCTTCACTTACACTTATAGTTTTTCTTTTGTAGGCAAGACACTTAGTCTAGGGCTTCCTCAACCACTGAAGAAGACTTTTTATACCTTCAAAAGATGCGAACATGATCTTTGTCAAAGATATATAATTCCTCCAAGACTGAGACTCTAAGGTTGGTTTCTATGACACCTATGAGACTTGGTCTTTATTTATATAGGTTCACAGAAATTCATCTTCCTCCACAGGGATCTCAGCTCTTTCAGTTTATAGGGTGAGTTTTGCTTCAGATCAGGCCTTGTAAGCCTTTTTCAAACTGGAACAAGATAGTCTACTCCAAGCCTTGATACTTAGAATTTTGAAGATGATTGTGATCTCTTGAGGTAACTAAAGATCAAGAATGCCTTTATAAGATTCCTTTTGCAAACAAAATCTTTGCTGACCACAAGGACTCCCTCTAGTCCTTAAGAGACACTTCAATACTAAAATTTGATCACCATAAATTTGAGACATTAGAGCAAAGAGATAACGTCTTCTCAACAAGACTTAAATATATGCTTTTGAAGTTCAGTCTTCGATCTCGTTCTTGTAAGGACTAATACTAGTCAACAAGAGATACCTTGAACCTATGATTCGGTCAACTAAGAATAGAGTTTTTAGATCACAAAAATTTACAAAATTCAGACTTTTCAAGTGGTTTCAGACTCTTACATTCATGCCCTGAACTTCAATTTTCTTCTCTCAAGGAACTCGACCTTGACAATGCTAGATATCTAGCATCTCAGATCCATGTGATGACATTTTTTTGTGTTGAGAAATCAAGGACAGTTAGATTAGGTGATTTCTCTTACTTTGATAACCACTTGTGATGTGTTTTTACTTAGTTTCTTCTTTTTCTTGATTATATTTGGTGTTATTTTCATCAAACGGTGACCAAACCATAAAGAACAATAAGATAAGGGGACACAAGATGTAGGTTATCAGCCATGGCCAAAAACCTCTCCACTTGAGAGGAAAACCCACAAGAATTCTTCTCTTCTTATAAAACTTCAATTGACGAATTCCAAGACCTATGACCCTTGACCAAGACCCTCCAAGACCAAGTCAAATCCTTCCTTCTTGACGAGCTTTCCTTCCAGCGATTCCTCAGCAACTTTTGCAATTTCGACCTCCGGCAAATTCCTTTGCAACTTCGACCCCTAGCAGAATCTTCTGCAACTTCAACCCCCCCGCAAAATCTTCTGCAACTTCAATCTCCAATAGATTCTTCTACAAAAACGCTAGCCTTGGCACGTCTGGAGATTATGATAGTTTCTTCCTCATTTCCTCTTCACTTGAGTTGATTCTCTTTCCTAGAGAACTAGACTTGCAAGGTGTACTTTTTGATGTCCTAACTCGACTTCTACAACTCGGCCTTTACTGCTGCAATAGGTGCCCTAATTCTTTTACACGTGTGGAGAGTAAAAACCCAAAACAAATCCAAAAATCTAATTTTTCTTTCATTCTCTTCGTCCTTCCTTACTTTGCACTTCTTTCTCTTTTTTTATCAAACTTATAAGACGTGAGTGGGTGTACTAAGTGAGGTCGAAGTCTGCCTTATATATAGGTTTCCCACTACGTCAAATTGCACCTTTTAGACCTACTTGTACACTTGAGAAGGTTGACTTGATCATTGCATCATGACGATGTCTTGGACGGTCTTTTGACTTTATTTTGACTTAAATAAATTCCTTTTACAATATGTAACATGCCCAAGAAGGGTCTTTCATACATGACAATAACTCTCTTCATTTGTAGACTCAATGACAAGCCCTAGAAGCTCTCAATGGGAGCTTGACCTATAAAATAAATTTCCTTGAGCATGAAACCCATGCCTCAAGAATAACAATAATAAATTTATTTTTCTCATTACATCAAATACATAAAATCATGAATACATATGTCAATATGAAGACCGAACCTAGTTACATATTTCAACACTCCCTCTTAACTAGGGAGGTATTTATAATCCACACAAAGGTACTCGGAGATTCTCAATCTAAAAAATTCTCATAAGAAGAGTCGGATTGGTAAGCCATCTCTTTGCATCAAACCAACCAGCATTTGTCACATAGCAAGGCCTTGACTAACAGCTCTATCTCTCCACAAGATCATAGCACAATGTTGGCGAGACCAATGACTAATAAACACCATCATCATTTTCTCTCAAGGCACATACCCCATCGAGGTGTTCACAGGGTATGTCCTTCCAAGACTATTCTTAACTTGGATTCCCAATCCTCAAAGAATATTTGTCCTCTTCCACTACTCTTATCTTGGATGCCCTACCTCAACAAAGAGTATCGGATGTCAAATGTTTACCCAATCCTCCATTTTTTCTTCACAATATGAAGACAAGAATGATGTGTCTATCTCTCCCTCTTAACCAGGGAGGATTTACCCATTCCTTCAAGGGAATGTACCCAGGCTCCCTCTTATCTGGGGACTTGTCCAAGCTCCCTCTTAACCAGGGACTTGATTCCAATAGCAGTTATTTGTTCTTTGGGGGAGATCATGGCACCATCAGCTGCTTGTAGCGTTCCTCCTTTCAATGTCATGAATTTCATTTTCATCATTATGGAGCCTTCATCTTTTCTTTGTAGGGCATCTACCATCCATCACTTCCCTTCATGAACCATGTCAGTCATGTCACCCTTTTCTTTATGGGAAAGTGATCTTCTAGTCCACATATGGTTTTTCTTCATACAACTAACTCTTCCAAGTCATGTATCCTTTCGGATCTTTCATCCAACCACATGAGTGCTAGTTGTAGGTGACATCTACAACTCCCTTTCAGTAGCCCTGTATCAACCCATCCAGATGTTGTTCAAAAATAAAAAATGAACATCAAATCAAAATTACCTTTTGTGATGGCCTTTCATCATGACATCTTGCTTGCTTGCAACATCAACATCCTACACATTTATAAACACATCTCCAAGACTTTCAATGTCAAGGGTCTCCTTTCTTTACAAACCTTATTAGGGTCTTCATACCTTTTATGGACATGTCATGTCTAATTCTTCTAGTCATCATATGTTGATTTCCTTTTCTTATGTGACCATAGTTGCATCTTTCATGATCTCTCCTTCATTTCTTCACATATTGCTCCCCCAGGAACTTTCATCCATGGTTCCTTCATATTTATCAACTACCTCATATTCCATATGAGGACATATTATGTTGATTTCATCTTGTCAATATGTGAATCATGCCTTCATGCATCTTTCAAAAGGAAGAGATTCCTTTTCTTTGATCATGCTCATGAGGTAGAGCATTTTCCCGTACTGTCTGCAATTATATGATGACATGACTTAATCTATTAAACATATACATTCCTCTTTTCTCCTTTTGGTCATCTAGACTTCATTCAGCAGCTTCCTTTACTTGATTGAAATTACTTCAACCATCTTCACAGGATGCACTCCTTTGTCACCATACCATCATCCTTCTAGAACAATGGATTCCAAACAAGGTGAAATGATCAACGAGACACTTGCTTCTTCCAAGAGAGGTGAACCTTCTAATGAAGATTCCAACGGAGGATCTTTTATTATCCTCATCCTGCAAATGCTCCTTCCTAATGATGATGTATGTTGATTTCTTTCTACCATGCTAGATGACTTTCTTTCAACCATATAAACTATCTATCAATGTGGTTACCAAGAGCTTCTTCCTTTTTATGATGACTACTACATCCATGTAGACTTCTACTTCAGTGTTCTTTCAAGCTTCTATAAGGATGTCACGAGCTCTTGCTTCAATCACATGCTTCTAATATGATACCATCTACTAATATGATGCATCTTATCATTCTTATAATCAATGTTGCAGTTATCGTTATCGGGATATTATCGGCGAGGGGAAAAAATCAGAAAAGAAAAAATCATAAAATACAAAAATATTCATTTTTTTTCAAATTTTTTAATATCTAAAGCATTTACAACATAAAATAAATACATTGACACATAAATATGATAAAAGAACTAATATATAAGATGTGTAATATCATTTCTAGTGCTACATCACACATAACAGTGAATCATGTCCTGAATAGTAAGCCCTGACTATTGAGTCCCAACTTAGCCTCAAAATATCAACAAAAAATATAATAATGTATCTCATATCATGAGTCATAATGTCATATACAACAAAATGAACCAAATAACTAGAGTATAATACTACTGATTTCCTTTGCCCCTCTTGCGACAAAATGCAATAGCTTTCCCTTTCCCTCTAGATGTAGATGCCGATGGAGTTGGCAGTGGACTCTGCTGTGCTCTAGAAGCTGAAGAACTAGGAGCTATAGGAGGTAGACCACGTCCTCTACTGGTGGCAGGGGTAAGCCCGGGTAGGTGATGTCACCTCCTCCTCCTCCACTACCTCTTGCTCTAACCAATCATCGGCAGACTCCATGAGAGGCTTCTCAGCCTCAACCCTCCATGCAGTGGTGGTGTCAATCCTGTCCAATGAGATGGCCTCCATATCAGATATCCTCTCAAGTTGCCTCACCCACAATCGAAGATTGTAGTATACGTAGACCATGTCATTAAGTCATTGGGACTCCAACCTGTACAAAAATCATGAAATAATAATTATAAAAAAAATAATGTTTAATGAATTCAAAAAATTATTTGGAAATTTGCAATATTTTAAGTTTTAACTTTTAAGTTTAACTTGTTGCGCTTCTTGTTGTGTATTTTTTCAAATACACTCCACTTGCGCTCGCATCTTGAGGAGCTACATGTTTGGCTGAGGATTCGAATGGCAAGCTTTTGCAAAAGGGGTACCCTAGCACCATACATTCTCCACCATGCATCTACAACAAAATTTCGAATAAAATTTTAAACAAACATAAGAAAAAAAATGAAATTTGAAAGTTGAAGCAAAGTATGAAGTTATGAACTTGAAGAGACAATGAGATTTGAAACAAACTAAAAAATCCCTGGCATTTTAGTCGTCCTATCAATCACAGCCATGTCAAAGCCAAATGTGCCACCTGCCATCCTGTATGTCTCAATTTCTTTGGAGATTTTTGTAAGTTCTGCTGGAGATCGCACCATCCTCTGAACACAGGTTAAGAATCCATCCATGATCTCAGCATCAAATATGAACCCACATGGGTAAGAAAATGTGGGGTTCAGGTAGATCCCTGCAGCATGAATGGGACGATGGAGTGTGTTGTTCCATCGTTCATCAATCACTTCCCATAGGAGGATTTGTCTCTGAAACCCCTCATCTCCCTTATCATCATAGTAGGCCCGAATGGATTCTTTGACCCTGTCCATGGCCTCACACAAATAGCCCATTGCGGGCTTCTCACCATCAACTAATCGAAGAACCTTTACCAAAGGTTCAGTAACGGTGCATACCTCCTACACTCCCGCCTAGAAGTCTTCCTGGTATGAAACTAATTTGCATATGGCCTCTCCCTCTGGTTTGTCGCTCATTGTCAAAGCACGCCACTCTTCTGAAAGAAACATTCTCTTCACATCCCACATGGAATTTAAGAGGGATTGAAGAGATATGAAACTGGTGGCAAACCATGTAATGGCGGGGCGCACCAACTCTTTGTTGCTGGTGAATTTTCTCATCAAGTTAAGCACAGATGTATGATTATATATAAATTTTGTAATGCTTTTTGATGACTCAACAATATCTTTGACAAAAGAAATTTTCCCTATGTCTTCCAACATCAAATCAATACAATGTGCAGCACAAGGTGTCCAAAATAAAGTAAGATGCCTCTCCATGAGCATCCTGCCATCAACAACATAATTTGCAGCACTGTCCATTATGACTTGGACAACATGTTCTGCACCCACCTCCAAAATAAACACATCCAGCAAATCACATAGAGTTTTTGCATCTTTCATATGTGAAGGTGCATCAATAGATTTCATAAACATTGTCCCCTTGAGACAACTAACCAAGAAGTTTATAAGGGTTCTCCTTTTTTAGTCGGTCCAACCATCTGACATCACAGTGCATCATATTTGTGCCCATGATGCCCTAAACTCCTCCAATCTTTTGGTGCAGTCAACTTTTTCATTTTGAAAAATCCGACTGCTAAAGTCATCATAAGAAGGGATTTTGTACCCTAGGCCAACAATTGCAGTAGCATCAACAGCAGGCTGGAAAAATGGATTATTCCTTGTAATGCTAAAAGGAATATCACTCCAAAAGAAAATTTTGGCCAACAACTTGTCAACTTGTTCTTTCTCAGTTTTTTTAAACATTGAAGTGGCAGATGGTTGTGAACCAGACGTGGTTCTGTGAACAAAAATTGATGAGGCAGCTACCGGGTTGGTTGTAGATATTGATGCTGAAGTAGAACCAGTGCCACTTCCTTGTTCACCTGAGCCTAACACCGTCTTTTCTAGTTGCTTCGTCATTTCTGCTTTGGCCTCTCTATTGTGCTCTAAATTTTCCAATAATCTCATGGGTCTTCGGATGATTTTCCGCATTTGTATTTGAGCAAGGCCCTACATCAAATCCAGGGATTTGTGCAAGGTGATACTTCAATCTATAAACCGCCCCTGACATATGCTGCCCACACAACTTGCAAGACAAGTTTATTCTATCAAACCCTCCATCAGGTTCACCAAATTCCCACGGAGGGTCCAATTTCCTTGGCATGTTTGTAACTTGGTTGAACTCTTGACTCTTGAGTTCTAAATTTGTAAGATGAAGTTTGAATTTTGAAGTTGAATGGTGAACCTATGGCAAAATAAGGATTGCAAGTTACAAAAATTAAAAAAAAATTACATACATGAGTAACATGACAAAACAAATTGAATTTTTAACAATTTAACAAACAAAAACACCACCAAAATCAACTCAAAAATATTTAATAAACCAATGGGTTATCCAAACCCAACCAAAAACAAAAACAAAACAAAACACATAAATTTGGTGCCCATACCGGTTTGCCAGAGAAAATTGATCCTCTCCTCCTCAGCACTCAATCCACCGGGGGTTTTGAGTCGTTTTCTCCTCCAAACAGCGCCGAATCGACCAAGATTTTTCTCCAAGGTCACTCCCAATCCACTGCTACTGTTGTCTGATGAAATGAATAAAAAAAAAACATTTTTTGGTGTTTATAACCTGCTGTCCGTTGGCCCAACAATAAAAACACATCGAATTGCGTTAACAACGATATTATCGCGATAATTTTAAAAAATAATGATTTTTTCGGAAAAAAAATTACCAAAAAAATCGTGAAAAATCGGCCAATTTTATCGTTGTTTTGAAAAAATCGCGATAAAACGATAAAATCGTGATTTTCGCATCACTGCTTATAATGCTTTCTAACATGATAGCTATCTTTCATGATAACTAAAAAAGAACACAGTGAAGGAGATTATCTCAGTCGTAGTAGAGACCTCTCACTTCCTCCTCCTTTGATTTCTTCTTCTCAGGTTCTTCCACTTCTTCAATGATATGGGCTTCATTCCTTTTCTTGTTATCCTTCTTGAGTTTAGGACAATTTCTCTTGTAGTGCCCATATTTCTAACAACCATAGCATTGGATCTTTGTGATATCGATCTTCTTCTTTTTCTTAGGACCAAACTTCACAAACTTTCCTTTTCTCTTAGCCATGGCAGTAAATGCTTGAACTTGTTTGCTTGGTCCTACATCACTTTTTTCTTTTAACCCGATTTCTTCAATCTTACACAATGACCAGAGTTCACTGAATGGGGCGGCTTCCTTCTTACCATAGATGTTTGATACGAACTTGTCCATTCATCAGGTAGTGCATTGAGCACCATGATGGTCATTTCTTTATCAGACATTATTTTCCCCAACTCTTGCAGTTGGTCTCGTATTTCTGACACTCTCATAAAGTATGAGGCTATTCCTTCTTCCTTTGTGTAACAAACAAAGTTCGTAAACACAACGAAGTAATTTAAAAGAACTAAAATATGTAAGTATCTATCGTAGGTCAAGTAGTAATTGTATATAAGAATTGTTGAGTGTACAAAAGATTTGTGAAATGATTACAATGAGGGATCGCTTATATGCCTAGGCAGGTGCCCTTTCATGAATGGTCATGTCTCTAAAGCATGCCTCTTCATTACTACCTAACTATTAGTTAATTAATTAATTATTTATTATTATTATATTTATATTTACATTTACATTTCTTACTTTTATATGAATTATATTCATAACATTCCCCCTCTTCAAAAAGCCTCGTCCTCAAAGCTTACTGAAATTGAAGGGTCTCTCCCTCACACATGTGAAGCCGGAAGTTGTTGAAACTGAAGCTGCAACTGCAGAAGTGAAGTTTGACCTGCGTGGACTAGAAGATCTCCTCATTTGAACTGCGTTGTAGGTTCATCTGAACCTCCTCTGAAAGCTGCAACTTTTGGTGGTGGAATCAAGTCAATCCGACAGACGGTTTGCAAGATACCGACTGCCCTAGTTTGAAGGAAGATGCTAAAATTGAACCTGCAACTGCAAAAGTGAAGTTTGACCTGTGTGGACTAGAAGATCTCATCATCTGAACTATGATGTAGGTTCATTTGAACCTCCTCTAAAAGCTGCAACTTTTGGTGGTGGAATCAAGTCAATCCGACGGACGGTTTGCAAGATATCGACTGCCCTAGTTTGAAGGAAGCTGCTGAAATTGAAGCTGCAATTGCAGAAGTGAAGTTTGACCTGTGTGGACTAGAAGATCTCCTCATCTGAACCTCCTTTGGAAGCCGCAACTTTTGGTAGTGGAATCAAGCCGATCCGATGGTCAATTTGTGAGATATCGTCAAGCCGATCCGATGGTCAATTTGTGAGATATCGTCTGCCCTAGTTTGATGATGAAGCCGTTAATGCTGATGCTGTTGATCTAGGGTTTGCTACTGCTGATAGAAATCAGATTTATTGTAGTATTTCTCTTTGCTGAATTATTGAAGATAAAAGAAGATTTGAACAAAGGGTTTCCCCACACATTGTGGGGTTTGTCCCTAGCTAGCCGCCACATCTTGTGTCTCTTGTCTTGGCTTGTTTTTTGTCGATTGTTTAATGTTCTATCTACACTTTACTCTATGTACATGTGATTGCTAATCTGTGGAATACAATAAGGAAAAGAAGTAAACTGCTATAAGCATAGAACATACCATAACTTAACATGATATCAGAGCTGAGGTGAAGACAAAGCCCGAGCAAGAGCAAGGGCAATCACCAAAGAGAAGATTGGCGAGGCTATCCTAAAAGAACTATGGGGTCCTCAACACTCTTTCCTTCCGAAGACAAGCTCCGTGAGAAAGCTGACTATCACAGATGGAAGATGTCCATCGATCTAACCCTAGAAGATCAAAGAGTGTTGGACCATGTAAGAGGCAATATTGTCGAGCCTCCATCAAATGCATCCGTTGCTGCCTGGAACAAATGGAAAAATGGAGAAGTCAAAACAAAAAAGATCATTCGAGACTCTATCGACAAGCACTTGGTGGCCTACATCTTTGAACTGGACACCTCCAAGGAAATCTACGATAGACTGGTGAGTTTATTTAAAGTTAATGATGCAAATCAAGTTTTGTTTCTTAGAAATAAGCTAAGGGAAATCAAGAAGGGTAAAGATGAGAGTATGCAAGCATACTTCTTAGGAATCACCGAGATCAAGAACGATCTCCTATCTATTGGGGAGACTATTACTGACAGAGAAATGGCACTCACGACTATTGGAGGATTACCATCCGAATGGTACGTGTTCAGGACTACTCTTCTGAACAATAATGTAATTCCTGGTTTCGAGGAATTAATGGCTAGATGCATTCAAGAAGAAACAAGGGTAGAAGAGCAAGAAATGCCCTTGCCTAAAGGTCCTCCTGCTGCTTTTTATTCTCATGCTAAGAAAAGAAATAATTTTGGGACTAAATCAAAAGGAAAGGGTGGAAGAAAAGGACGATGTTACATCTGCAATAAAGCAGGTCACTATGCAAGGGAGTGCCCTAATAAAAAGGACTCACACCGGGACGATGATCAAAATCCCTCTGATAGCAAAGGTAAAAGGAATGTTGGAAATCAAGGAAGAGGGCAACCATTCAAGAAGGCTAGAAATTCCAGGATGTATTAAATGCACCTGACCTCTGAAAGAACCTGATGTCCATCTCGGCAATGGACGACAAAGGCTACAAGGTAACCTTCAGCGATGGCAAGGTACGTGTATCGAAAAATAATGTTAAAGATGCCTTTACTCTTGGGTTTTGTGTTGATTCATTATATCAGATTGATGGAAGTCCACTAGGTGTCATGTCTTATGACACGTCTCTTTAGTCTGAACTTTGGCATCGGAGGTTTGCCCCCCTTCATTATAAAGCTCTACTTGGTGTAAGACAAATGGTGACAGGGATGCCCGAATTCCGAGTAGAGAAAGAAGGTGTATGTCTAGGGTGTGCTGAAGGAAAGCTCAAAAGGGGACCATTACCCTCAAGCCTAAGCAAGACCTCCGATATATTACAGTTGGTTCACTCAAGCATACCTGAGGTTGGCATTAAGAGGGAGACTACTACACCACATACTCCAGAGCAAAATGGTGTGGCATCGTACGATTGTGGAAGCTGTCTCTAGGGTAGATGATGTAACAAGCCTGATGTGGAAGAACCGATGGATGTTATTTATCCACCTAAGCCTTCCTCTTCTAAGAAGAGGCCTTCATGGCTTAGGGGGATACTTGATGATGCTGAAGGACATGTTGCACCCCGAGGAACCTTCCGTGAAAGTAAGAAACCTAACAAGTATCAGGGATACCTGACCATCATGAGCACTATCATACAAAATGAGCCTTCATCATTCTCAGATGTCGTCAAGCATCAAGTATGGAAGGATGCTATGACCATAGAATATGAGTCTATTACGGAGAATGATGTTTGGAAAGTAGTTCCCAGACCCCAGGACAAGACAATTGTCACTTCTAAATGGTTTTACAAGATAAAGCATGCAGCAGATGGAAGTACGGAAAAGTATAAGGCTCGTTTTGTTGCTCGTGGTTTCTCCCAAAAGGAAGGTATAGACTATGATATTTGCACCTGTTGCCAGATATAC